>JAJJWN010000284.1:0-130046 GCA_021655885.1 Fusarium abutilonis
GCAGAAATCCCAGGGAGACGGACTGAGACTTGTTGTACCGATAAAGTACCTCTGCAGGGGGTTTTACACTTTTGCTTTCCAGGTCTCGCTGGGGTGTGCCCTGAGCAAAAAACGCCATGGACTGACGGTTGGGTTGGGTTTGGTTGGGTTCGAGCTTAATTATTGGATTGGGTGCGCCATTCGGAGCCTGAGACTGCTGCTACTGTACCCCGGTATTTCCGCTCGTTTTAATGATCCAGTTTCGCTTCGTCAAAAGTTAGTTAACTCGTTGCTACATACTCCGTACATACATACATACATACATACATACATACATATGTACAGCACTGCTTTTGAAACTGGTAATCCTGAGACAAGACATACATACATACATACGTACATATACACATCACCAAAAACCCTCGAGATACGGTCAGTCGACTTCCGTGTTATCGCATTGGCTGCACAAACTCGAAGCTAACACACGCAACCGTTGACAAAACTGCATAGGAGGCGGTGAACAGTCCAGGGCTCGTCACACGGAAACATCCCCCGGTGTCGCCTGGCATGGCCTCAGCCTGGCTGTGGAGCGACAATAAAAGAAAAATAATTACTATTCCATTCTATCAAAAAAAAAAAAAAAAGTCTCTCACACACCTACTCGGTGACGAAACGGTCAAAACTGTCAGCATCGCTAATTACCATGGCATAGTAGGACATGGCACGTTGTTCTAGCCTTGGCGACGGTGACGTCGGCTTGGGGTAGACCAAACAAAACAATATCATAGTGGTTGCCGGTATTGTATGGATAGTTGTAGTTGTCTCGCTGAATAGTTGTCATTCCATATCCTCACCGGTGAACGGGCAGACAGCCGTAGACATCCAGCTCTCCTCTCAAGCTTTCCCTGGCCTTGAATCGGAACGTCGGCTCCATTCATGATGTGTTGTTCGTGTTGCTTTGCTGTGTTGTGCTTTTGCTTTGCTTCACCCTTTTACTCACATCCAGTCGTCCCCCGGCAGCACCCCCAAACCAAACATCTCACATGCCATTCTATGCCATTCTATGCCCTAGTTGCCGGGCGATGAAGCGCATAGTCAGCCGACGACTTCCATGCACGTAGGAGTCATTCGGGATCTTCTTGCATTGCCAGCATTTGAACAAGGCAGCCTGTCATACCTCAACCATGTTTCACTGCCCGCTGCGTACATACATACATACATACATACATACGAGCACGAGAATGACGTGTAGAATGAGCCTATATACAAGGTGTCTCGTGCTGCTCGGTGTGCAACAGGGACACCGGGACGTTATCGAAAAAAGACTCGATAGGTTTATGTTTAGCTCTATCAAGAGTTCGTTGCAACGCTCCTCACTCTTGTAGCGACATGAGGTTGACAAGGGTCAACTTGTCTCGGAGTACGGAGTAGATGTTCCTTCTTACATATCAGTCGGCCGAGAAGGCCCTGTCTAGGCCGAAAGGCCTGGGTTGGGTTGTAAGTGCTGCCAAGCTAAAAGGAATCATCCTCATGAAGAAGGTGTTGAACCTGCTTCACGACCGATAGGGATTTCGACCCCAGTCTCGGCGGGGCTTATACCTTGAAGGATTTGAGGTCATCGCCAATTAATTACATCTGCAAGGGTGTTCCGGCAGGCAACGACAGCATGAGAGTTTGAATTGTTGCATTCAAAAGTCGAGCCCATGAGAGGCGTGTCGTCTATCTGACAGACACGTGGCTGACGCTGACCGTAGTTTCATGTTTTCAAGTTCATAAAGAAATATAGATCCACTGCACTGCCATGAATCCTGTTTCGCACAACTACATGACTTATAGAAATCTGTGAGAGTCACCAATAGAGGCTTGAGGCAGGTGTATCTAAAGTTGTGGCAGCAATTAGGGCAATAAAAGACAACTTGACAGGTCTGGAGGCCCAAGGGTAAAAGAAACAAGGGGTCGAACGTTGAGGTGTGAGATTCTGATCAGGAACCCGAGACATCGTCACCGCCACGCCGCACCGGACCTCTCGCCTACTCTGCCGGTGATGCGGCGCGAAAGCCACCCATCTCGTCAATGCCAAAACTGGCGGTGATGGACCACGATCGATGTGGCAGTTTCAAGTCGAGGCTTGGAAACCCGGAAAGCGGACGACATACGCAGACACTGTACAAGCATTCTCTGACTCGACTCGACTTGACTCTAGTCACTCGAGTCCCTACTCTGCTGTAGGTGAGCTGGTCAAAGTGGCCCACTCGCACCCAACCCGCTGGGCCGTCAGCCCCGAACGACAAGACTGCCGGAGGTGCAGCCGACTCCACAGATACAATACAAGATCGTCTTGAATTAGCCATGAATCAGGATTCAGATGCGTCTTCTGCCTTGTCCTGCCTTGTACACAAAGAACTATTCTCACCACTCGGAAATCGTCCTTTTGCTGCACTGGAGTTGTCTTTTCGTTTCGTTGTGTGTTGTGCTGTGTTATGGGTGCTGTGTTCCCCCCCCCATACACCGCACGTCATGTCGGCATTGGACATACCTGGCTGGCACTCGCACTCGCACTGCCGGCCTGGGGGATAATGCCAAAAACAACACCTCAGGTTTTTTTCGGCTTTGGCTTGCACACACTCTTGCAATACAACAGTGGCTAAAATCTAGCCTGGTCCCTCACTTCAAAGCTCGCGGCTGGCTGCTACGGAAGAGGCATAGTACAACACCACTCGCCTGTTTCACACATCAGGCGCCCGCGGCTCCCTCATGATATGTATGCATGTTGTGCAGTAGCCAGTAGGTGATTGAAAATAGACTCAAATGGATACCGACGACGTGGACACTTTCAAGCGCCTACCGAGTAGGAGGTGTAGGTGCCAGATCCGCCTTGCATCTGCAAGTAAAGGTAGAGTCATATCGTCGGTGAAGCCTGAAAAATGCCATTTGTAGAAATATGCAAGTGCTATCACACACTTCCCACTCCTAGCCCTAGTTGGAAAAACCTCGGCTTCGCGAAGAAGGAAAAAAAGTCGTTACCGCCCGCCCGCACAACGAGTTGAGGTGTCGCGTCAGCCGTGAATGAGGCACATGTATTGTCGTCATCTTGAGCCCGGGCGCTTCTCAGCGTCCAATAGTAAGCGTCGTCTTTTCCCTTTTGAATCCCTGCGAGCCTCCGGGCCATCTTCCTGGCTTCCGGAGTCTTTCCAAGTGGAACCAGAAGCAGATGTTTGCCGGTACTACATGTACATTGGAGGTTTCGTGCTACCAGAAGACTACTTCTTTTAGAGGCCTGTCGCATGGCGCCCCGCTTAAGGGGAGAAGCCGAGTGGTCAGAATGATAGAACCGGACCAGCTGGCCTCAGGGGAAAAAGGGGCAGCGGGCAAGCGTCCCGGTGGACTGGGTTGATCTGATGCATCTTGGCGAGGAGTGTCCCCATGTCGCAGACTACGCAATGACAGATGGGACACCCCCGCTCAGCGGATGCGAGAGGGTACATGCATAGTAAAAAGAAAAGTGAGGCAGGCTGCACGAGGAGGGGGAGGATAGGGATGAAAAAGATGAGTATGGGTACGTCGTATGTTTCAGAAGCCCGTGTGGACAATGTCAAACCCAGCAGACCGGTTGGGCCGATCCAAGTTGGATCTCTGTAAGCAAGGGAGGGCAGAAGAAGACGATGTGTTGATGGCATCGTACTGTTAAGTTTGAACTTTGAGGGCCACAGACGTGCAGTGAGGTGCAGTGCAGTATGCAGCCGTATGATGGAAGCATCTGCACGACGGTTGAAAACGCTCAGGCATGTCGGGCTTCGCTACTAAAGTTGCCCGTCCATCCAACTCGACTCGGCTCGACTCTACTATCCTCTGCTTCTTCGTCTCCCTCCCTCTCTCTCTCTCAAGACGACAAGAAATGAGAGGATCCATCCGTCATCTCGTGTTGATTGCCATGACCCCGCAAGCCTTCGGCGTAGACCGTCAGCTCAAGCTCAAAGCGCACTTCCTGGGGACTTCTGGGGCTGTAAGAGGCCCTTGTCCTGGTGTGGTGAGCAGCTGAACGTGTCGGAAGGGAGGGAAAGGCAGGGGTTGGACGTTGGACTGACCGCTGTTCGCCCCGGTTCTTGTTGGAATTCTCGAAGGTTTCGAAAAGGGGGCCAGGGTTGACTCTAGTGCGGTTTGCGAACTCGAACGTGCGGGTGGTGGATAACCACGTCTCGAGCTTGGACGGGGAGGGGTAGACATAGCACACGCGTGCTGCAGGAGCCACAGCAGCAGAGCCTAGCAATTTCCCTCTTTCGGTTTTCTATTGTTTTGCTTTTTATTGCTGTTTTTTTCCTTTCCTGTAGGGTGCCTAGAAGGGGTGACAGCGGCTCTGCATCCCGTGATTTGCATCCCAATCTTCCATGTCGGGGAACTTGGGTTAACCGATCCGGACGAATTGGATCTAGACCGTCCAGTCACTCCCTTTTGACCGCAAGTAAAAACTTACATGTCCCATACAGCCGGGAAAGTACAGGACAGCCCAGGTAAAGTAAGGTAGGCAAGCAGGCATATGCCAGCAACAACACAGCGCAACACGACACAACACGGCCATGCTATGCAGCTGCTGGTGAGAGCATGTGATGGGACGTGACAGGACAGGACTGGACTGGACTGACATGACATGACATGACAAAAGTCGGTGATCATCATTATTATTATTACGTAGCATCAAGTTAGGGTTACCGTTGACTGTGTTGAGGTGTTGAGGCTGGACTCTTTTTTGTCTCACAGACATTCGAGTTACAAGTTGAGACAGTGGAACCTCATCGGTAGGTAGGTAGGTACGCAGAAACAATTCATAATTGCCCAGGTATGATTCAAACACAACTAGCTAGCATAGTTAATATGAGGAGCTGAAGCTAAGTAAACAACCAACAACACCTAGTCAAAAGTCTCGCCTTGACTATTTCCTTACTATGCATGTTTTTGCTTTTGACGACTCGACGCTCTGGCCCCGGCACGTTATCCGTCACGATGATCACTTGGCGCCGTTGGGCTAATGACGTCTGTTCGCGATGCAGCTGAAGCAGTAATGACGGGCATTGACTTTTTTTCTATGGAGATATTAAAGCTGATTGCTACCTTATAATACGCGAGGACTTTTTTTGAGTTTACGAGGCTTTATACCGTGGCATTCTTAGAGGGGGTGGTTTTGTTGCTTGCTTTTTTGTTCCCACATCGAATCTCACTGATGATCTGGCAAGACAAGGGCTGTTCCAGATCACCGGGTCTCCTTTTTCTCAGCCCAGCCGAGCCCACTGCAGCGCAGGGCAGGGAGGCGCAAAGACGACGCAATTAATCTCCCGCCTACGCCGCCGCGACTAGACAATTAATACAGTTTTGCTGGTTTATGTAAGCGGTGTCAGCAAAGCTGACACCAAAACAGACCAACATAGCCCAACACTACACACGGCATAAATAGCCTCGATGCTCATTTATACCAAAAGCCCTTACCTTAACTTGCCTTGCATTGCCTCGCCATACCCTGCCCTGTCTTGTCTTGCCTTGCCCTGTTCCAGATCCCTTGCTGTCGATCCATTCCTCACCAACCCATGTAATTTATCCTGCCTTGGCTTTGACTCACCTGCCCTTACCCTCCCTTGCTATAATCAAACCCTGCCAATGTGCCAACAGCACAGCGCTTGAATCTCACCGTTAGGTTGGCTCCCCGCGTCAACACAATGAATGTCTTGGAGCCGAGCCGACGTTATACAAGGTATTTTTGGGGGGGGGGGGGGCGTGCATGAGATGAGTTACCTTTGCGGGCTCAAGCTAGGTTCTCAGCAAGGCTCGCTCAACTGATGTTGTGGCGGTGACAGTAGAATCCTCAACTTGACTTACACACGAACTGAATGACTTATCACATCCCACTTCATTATGCCCTCGCCCGCGTAAACAGTTAAACAGCCACAAGTGTACATATGTATGTACGGCACGGAACGGGCGTCCTGGAACGGTGACACCCCTGGATCTGGACACGATTCCAGGTTTCAAGGGATGTATGTATAGACCGCTTACAATACTCCGTATATGGAACTCATATAAGCGCCCTTAAACTCGGCTACGATACGATATGCCGCTCAGTAATCATCATGGTTCTCACATGAATCCTTGAACTCAGGGATTTTGATATTTTCCAACCAGAACCTCCAAGTTTCCAATTTCTTCGCTGCAACTGGCAGATAACAGGGGCTGTTCTCACTCTTGTCGTTGCTTACAAAGTCCCATACTCTGTATCGTGTCCTGATTATACACATGACAATAGCAATCGCCGACTACCAGTATGGGGTTAACCAAGGATGCAATGTTCTAAGCATCCGTCCATCATACATATGCCGAACCTCTTTGCTTTGCTGTATCCCGGCTTATGACACCCTATATTTCTTCCCTTAATCTCGTATCAAGGAGACAACTAGCCAAGGAGGCAGTTAATCAGCTGGACCTACAAGCTACAGCCTAGTACCGTGGCAGAACCACCGGTCAAGGTTATAGACCGGAGACGATATCCCAATTTGCATCTACACGTCCTAAAATGGCTGGCTATCTTCATCTTTATAGGGATCTTCTCCAACCAGAATTGGCTTCTTGATATGCATCACACCAAAGAGGGAAAGAAACAAATGGAGTTTCAAGCCCTGTGCGTTTCAATATGATGTATCTCAAAATCTCACTAATCGGTGAGCAGAATAGCCTCCCCAGACAGCCTGATGGCAGGGTAACCTGCAAGGTTTGCACGGAAATGTCATGCGATCAGCTTGATATTCCCGTTAAGACATCGTCTTTGTCGTTGGCGGGTACCTTAACCACATGTCTTGTCTCAAACAGCTTCTGAACGTGCAACCTCGCGTGTCAGATTATTTGCGAGATGTGTCTTTATGAGCCGAAACTTCAGGGACATGCCTGAGTCTGCGTAAGCAAGCTGCCTAGGTATCTCGACTGGGTTCAAGTGTTACGACCAACGGCACAGGAGGTCAGCATGAGAATCAAGTTATTGACAATCACTGGCATTAGATATCGAACAGAATATCGGCACCTGAGGGACTCGAAACGATATTTGCAGCTATGAACCTATCCGGAAGGGTCCCTGGGGGAAGATCCGAGGGTGTATCACCCCTGGACCAACACATTGAGATAACAACCTCTTTTCTCAATATCCCGCCGCAGACTTGCAGAGCAACCCGGCCAGCCATGTGCTGACTGACCCGTCACCCAGCCCATGAGACAGGGAGACTATCCGAATCAGTCGCCCGATGTGTGAGGCGTACACTTGGCCGTTGACTGACCCGATCCCGCGGCTCGGAAGCTGCATGAGAGAGGCAGAGATAGCCTCGAGAGGTATACGGAAACTTGTTATGGCGGTCTCGCGGCCCGAATACAGCCAACCAACTCCCCAGCATGAGCAAACCTGTTAACATTGCTGTGTGGCTTGGTTATGATACGCATGCTTGTCTGTGAAACAGAAAGAGACGGCTGGCAAAGACGTGAGCGCATGGATAGTGACGCTGGGGTGACGATTGGTTCCCAAAGTCAATTCCGAGCTACTGTAGAACCTCAACTGAGCAGCCTTGCACTGGTTACCTTGCCTAGGGGGGGATAAAACACAGGACTGGCTCACCAAAATCCGCCGATCCCGGGTCCTGTGTTTTTTTTTTCCTCCCGAGGCTTGCTTGAGTATTAAACAACGTTGTCGGTTATTGACAATGCCTGCCGTGTAACGAGAACTCCTGCACGAACCCATGTAAAGCGCTCATGCTGTGAGGCTGAAGGTTGGCATGTGAGCAGTCTGATTCGACTATTGATGCACGTTGCTGCTATTGCCAGGAAGACCAAGCTGTTGTAGTTTGTTGTTTCTTGTCGTAGGTACGAGTATGGTATGTACCTTTCAAGACACTCTCAAGTATCACAACTTGCAGTACTTGATCATTTCATGGCGGCTCGCATGGATTGATCTTGGGCCTGCTACGGGCGTCTTGTAAGCGAGAGTAACGATGAAAAGGTGCTGATGTGATGCGGATAATGCTAAGACTCCCGATAATCCTTATCGTTCCTTTATTCAATTACATAGTCATTAGCAAGACTCCATATGCAGGGCTCATTCTAACTCGGGAATGCAGCTCACTCTAAATAGCGTCATAATGAGGCGTTAGCTATTGGAGATATTTCGAGGTGAAATGCCAAGTTAGGGAATCAAATAGGTTGATAGATAATAAAGACATATAGAGCTTTAGGTGAAGAGGTATGAGAAGGCGACAGAAGTGTCAAGGCACTTTAAGAGGGTGTTGGCCTAAAATACGCTCTTCTTTTTTTTGTCACGCTGTTTAAGCGTTTGGATTGAACGACTGGAAGTCTGATTAGAGAAGCTTTGCTTGTATGTACAGTGCAAGCTCAAAAGTAACGAACTGTTAACACTGTCCGGTCCGATGCCAGGGCCCCAAGGCATCCGTCATTGGGCACCCTTTCTGGCTCCACGGCTACAACTCTTACCTCTTTTCTCATCTGTTTCGCGGGCTATCTTTTCTAGCAGCCGAGGATCCCGTTCCATACCTCACTCATCTTCCGATTTGCTATTGAAACCACTTACGTTTTCCCCACCACTCAGACACTGCCCACCTTTCGCGTTTCGCAATGGCTGGTAAGAAGGGCGAGAACAGCAAGAAGGTCGCGGGCAACGCTCGCAAGGCCGAAGCCGCCGCTCAAAAGGCTGCTGCCAACGACGCACGACAAGAAGCCGCCGAGGACGAGAAGTGGCAGAAGGGCGCCAAGAGTAACTCCAAGAAGTGAGTATGCGGCGCGGTGGAGTGGCGCATTTTCGTTTTGCTAACACCACGTGCAGGGAAGCCCAGGAAGCCAAGGCAGCTGAAGCTGAGAGAAAGAAGGCCGAGAAGGCTGCTCTAGCCGCCGAGGACGACGCCAACACCCCCGGAAAGGCGCCTAAGAAATCCAAGGCTCCCGTCAAGAAGTCGCGCGGCCTTGACCTTTCGCAACTCGGCGACGATGACGACAGCAAGCCTTCGGCCATCAGCGCATCCGGTATCGACAACGCCCTCGACGCCCTGTCCCTGACGGGAGGTAAGGATGATGGCAAGGTCGATAGACATCCCGAGCGACGATACCCAGCTGCATACGCCAAGTACGAGGCGCAACGGCTCGAAGAGATGAAGAAGGATGGCAGCGGCGTGGGCCTGCGCCTAGACCAGAGGAAGACGAGGATCAGGAAGGAGTTTGAGAAGCATCCTGATAACCCCTTCAACCAGGTGACAGCTTCGTACAACGCTACGAGGGACGACCTAGCCCAGATCCGCGCACAGGAAAAGGCCAAGATCGAGCAGCGACTCGGTCACTGATTTGCATTTTTGTGGTCTCTTGTTGGTATTGCGCATGCCTATGGGCCTCGGCTGGATATCATGGGGAGAGGAGGCATGAGTGCCCGAGGATAAAAAAAGTTTCATGACGGAGTACTTGCTTAGGGAGTAGACGACGGCTGGCATCTTGAGCAACTATAACGTTCAACATGTTGCTACGAATTATAATGAAATGGGCCTACGGCGAATTTACCAGTGACAAGTAGAGATATTACTCGGATAGACAACTTTATTGCTCTTTTCTGCATCATCGTCAGGCCCTTGTATTGTGTTATATCTTGACCCCACCAACATGACCCCGCCATCGGCCTCTGTTGGACGGCAGAATATCGAGACCGCCTTGCCGTAGGGTAGGTTTCTTAACTAGAGTATCATGACATTGGCGACCTATGATGAAAACTATTGCAACTAGTCTTGGCTTGGAATAGAACTGGGTGATATTGGGTTCATCATCGACACATCCCATATCATATCAAGTTACTGCATGACTGTCGGTGGTTGCTCATGACTTCAACCCAGACAAGCCCCGCTATATGCTATCTGCTTCACCGCCTGCCATACTACAACTGAGCTTTGACAAGTTCATCAACTGGGCTTAGGCATTCAACAACCACGATTGATCCAATCTCACTAGCTGCTTCAACATACTCGCCTACAAACATCTTATTTCCTAGATACATAGCAAGTTGCTTCATACCTACCTAATACTAATGCCGTCTATCAACATGAGTGCTCTGCCTTCGCTGCGCAGACAGCAGCTTCTCTCCGAATTGTCCGTCCATCTTCCCTGAACAACTCAATATCGACTAACGGCAGCTACAGTGCAGGGCTCAAGCAGGCTTGCCCAGAGGGGATATTTGTTAGTCTCACCCCAGGAGATGCCACGCTCTGGTCCGGCGTGCTTTTTGTCCGCAAAGGTGAGAGTCTCCAGAGCTTCATATCTCTAACTGCACTACTGACTCTGGCAGGCCCCTATTGCCCAGCCATACTCAGATTCCAGATATCATTTCCAGACTCATATCCTCAGCTCCCACCCCTAGTCACATTTTCAACAGACATGTTTCATCCTCTCATCACGCCATTGACTACATACATGTACACAACCAACATCCAAGAGAGTGGCACCGTGAGTGCCTCGGATCAGGAGCGGCTACCACCAGGAGGTTTCAGTTTACGCCATGGATTTCCAGACTGGTTTGGACGAGGTAGACGGAGCACAACAGAGGCACAGAGAACTTCAGGTCAGCAACAGGTGATGAGTCCTGGCGCTGCTACCACCTCGAGCAGCACTACAACTCCAGCATCGATGGTATCCTCTGCACCGGAAACACCCTCTTACATGCGCACTGGCCACAAGAGTGTGTCGGCTTACGAGGTTCTGCACTATATTCACAGCGCCTTTGACGACGAAGAGGCTCTTGATTCGATCCCCCTCGCAGCGGCGGGTAACCCAGGGGCCTGGCATGCCTGGAGAACACATCGAAAGGCTGCAGGAAAACTTGTGGAAGAAACTGCGCCAGGCTCAACAGACGAAGAACAAAAGAGCGAGGACGAAAGTGAGCGAGTTGTGGAGAACGTGCAAGACAAAGCCAAAGCTGCGTCTACGGCTACACCAAGACAGCCCGGGGAATGGAATTGGGATGGGGTCTGGGAAGACAGAGTAAAGAAGAATGTTGCAGCTAGCTTAGCGGAGCCAGTTCTCTATGGCGAGACCAAGACTTCGGATGATCTGGTAAGTATCCCTTGATCAAGTTGATTGAAAATCTACTAATCCTGGATAGATCAAGTTCCTTGCTATGGAGGATAACGACATCGACTCTGTAAAGGAGAATCTCCGTCGTACTCTTGGGCAAACCTCATGAGTTCTCAAAACACCCCTCTGCTCCTCCTAGACCTTTAGGTAGTGGGTGTTCATTCAACTCTCTTCTTTCAAGATTTCCTCAAACCGAGCTCGCTTTCTCTACCTCAGTTATGGATAGTCGCTCTAAGGTGTGGAAAGCTGAGCTGGCAGGCGCTGCTTTGGAGGGCATGTGTTTGAGGAAGGAAGGATGGATCGTCTAGACTCTCGACACATTTTGTGCTGTAGTCCGAACCGCGCCTTCTTGTTTCGTTCATTCAAATAGCAGGAGCAACTTTGATACCCCCAACGTCTTGTTTTGTCTGTGCCTACATTCTACTTCGAATTCACATTAAGAATACTCAACTTTATCATCATCATCATCTACTTCATCAGTGTGTGCATCTCAAACCCATCATCCCAATTGCGGATCTTTCAATTACTTCAAATATTCTTGTGAGCCTGCATGTGTTACCGGGGCATGCGCATCGTGCTGCATCCGAGAGTCAACCTCAGCACCGTATAGGCTTGAGCAACAGATCCATCGACGGCGATTTACCAGTTCAAAGTAGGACAGAGATCGAGGGCACAATGAGCTTTCAGAAAAGACCAACATTTTCAACTGCAAATCCTGCATATAGCACAATGCCAACTACAGGCTACGACGCTCCGCCGTGGAGAGACCCGTACACTTGCGGCCATAGCACTCTCTACGATAAGCCGAGCCCCTTGAGAATTATGAAAAATAACAACAATGTTAATCGGGATATCCGTGATGCAAAAAGTTACCCAAGGCACCATGGAGTCAAACACAGCCAAACCGCCCAGGGAAGCGAAACGCTTACAGTTGCCAAGAGGCGAAAGTTTGACACGGGACGAGCGATTGCGCAAAAAGAAAACCTGAGAATGTCTCAATTTGACCAGGATTTGGACTCTGAGGGTGATCAAACCCCCCCTGAGACCAAAGCTCGGGTACAGTATGATAGTTTACCTCGACGTTTAGGGGGCACACCTTTACCCCAGCTATCCGTCACGAAAACGAGACAAGCATGCGGACATGCAAATATTCACGATGGACCAAACTGTGCGTTATCTTCTTCATCTGATACCTTGCCTGTTGGGTATGGTCTGCGTCGACCGGTCAAATCCCGCCCCCCTTTATCCAATATATGCGACGACTCAACCTTGCCAAGAGGAGAGCTGCCCCTACGTTTTCATGCAACCGGCCAAGAAGAGAGCCCATTACACGCCAGCGGACGTTATTCTCCAGCGTCGACCGAGAGCTTCATCTCCTCGCAGCAGCCAAGGCCTGCATGTCTGTTAGCACCGCAAGTCACTATCACACCGGAAGTCACTGCTCTCGAGACTGGGTGTCATGCACTATGGGCGGCCATCGAAATATCTACTAGACCTTGGCTTATCTCCAAGAGGAGAAACCAACCGGGGGCTCATTGGGAGCGGCCAGACCTGTTGATGGATCTATCGGGGTTGCCTGAATATAACCAACAAGACCCAGTCGAGCCCGATGGTCTTTATGACTTGAGCATCCAAGTCCTACCGACAGAAAAATCATCGATTATTCGCATCCTGCAGGATCAGTCTTTCCCCATGTGAGTAGATCATCGGAATTTTACGCTGATTAAGGCACAGGCTGACTGGCTAACAGAAGCCATCTGCATCCCGGGTCAAGTGTTTTGCTCTTAGCACAGATACAAATCCATGTTGAAATGAACGGTCAAAGGGAGAAAAAAGGCCGCCGTCGCAATGAGTCGGACAATCTGATTGAAGCTCTTGAAATGGAACTAGGGGATTCCGACGTGAGGTACATGGCGGTGCGGTTGTCATACCGTCACTCAGCGTTTCCCACATCTAGTGACATCGGAATCGCGAACGATGAGATGTTCAGCATGAATAGCAAGATTGAAACAGTAGCCACAGCAACTGTAAAGCTCCACAATACAATGTCATTGTGGTCTCCCCCTCCGGCGCCGATGTCCAACGCATTGTTGCCACTAATCGAGAGACACTAGGGTGTCGAAGACGCACAGGAGGTATCGAGGCATATCGAGGCATCACGCTACGCTCAAATGGAGGCAAAACAGCCGACACGATCATTATGGCTACGACTAAATAAGCCTGTACCCAGGATACAGATGCAGCCACCTTTGGACCAGAGCCAGGCCCCTGTTATTCCCTTGAGACATGCCAGTCTTCAGCGAAGCCATGATGGGGAGAGGGATGACGATACAGCGATATTTTACCGCTTTCAGGAAGAGGCGAGGCGCGGATCATCCAGACGTGGCAGTACCACATCAACTTACATATCGAGGCAGAGCCAGGGGGTTCCGTTAGCATTAGGAACCATCAAGGACGCAGGGACGGACCAATATCCACCAAGACAATCACAAGAAGCAGCTGTCTCTCGAAGGGAAGCTCAAAGCCCCACTGCTCAGGGTCGAAGAACTTATTCAGGGAGCTCTGTCAGCAGTACACTGTGGAAGAGGCGGTCCCTGGGGGCCGAAACTCTCAAGGGTCTATTTCCTTTGATGGCGGGCCTATCGATGACTGGGGACCAAGGGGCTAAGGGCGAACCGTTGCGAGAGGATGAACTTGGAGCAATGTCGCCGACGCGTACCAAAAGCAAGAAGGACGCAAGCCGATGGGGATGGGCGAGCTGGTTTTAAACCGACCCAGCGAGTAGGCAGAATAGGCAACTCGTACACGTCTTGGAATTCGTATGTTTATGTTGTTGGCTATGGAAGAAAAGCTGTCGCTACCTCTACTATAGTTCGTCCTTCCAAGGAATAGAGATCTGAGCACCCTTTCGCGCAACAGTCTTGGCAGCTGCTCGGTTCGCCGCGGCGACGGCAGCTTCAATATCAAAGTCACCATCTCTAGCGGCGACAACAGCCAGGGCATAAGAACCAACAAAGGTGTCACCGGCGGCTGTAGTATCTACTACGGTTGTCTTGGTGGCAGGAAGCAAGGCAGTTTTACCTCGTTTATCGACGAAATAAACGCCGCGACCTCCTAGAGTGATGATGACATTGTGGACTCCACGATCCACAAAGACACGGCCGACTCGATGCAGACCGTCGAGGTCGTCTAGCTCAGACTCGGCGCAATCCGCAAGGATGGCGGCCTCGGTCTCGTTAACAACGAGATGGGCCAGGCCATCATATGCATCCAGAGGCAGGGGCTGGGCCGGGGCTGGGTTGAGAAGAACAGGAACGCCATCTGCCTTGGCAGCTTTCAAGGCCTGCATGACAGTATCAAAAGGGATTTCGAGCTGCATGATGAGAAGATCAGGACGGGGGCCTGGAAGAGTCTCGAACTCGGCGGGGCGAAGAGAGTGATTGGCCTCGGGTGACAGAATAATTCTGTTCTGACCAGAAGGCTCGTCAACAATAATGATGGCCAAGCCGGACTTCTGGTCTTGGCGAGTAGCAACGGCGTCGACAGCAACACCAAAGGAGCGAAGACTGTCAAGTAGAAGGGTACCATAGGGATCAGCACCAACAGCCCCCACCATTGAGACGACGGCCGAAGGGTTTGACAGATCAGCGGCGCGGGAGAGCTTGCCGCATGCAACGGCCTGGTTGGCGCCCTTGCCGCCAGGCGAGGTATTGAAATGGTTCGAGGTGAGGGTTTCACCAGGCAGGGGATGATGTGGGACATAGGAGACGAGATCCATATTGAGAGAACCCAGGATGGTGATGTGTGGGGAGCTAGTGTGAGAAGCCATGGTGGGCGGACCGATTGTAGCAGTTTGATTGAGCTGCGGTTTGCTGTATGAGGTTGTATGTATGAAGATGGATGTGGTGGCCAGGGACACGCCGTGGGTTGTCGTGGTACTGGCCTGGGTGTCTAGCGCAACGGTGAGCCGGGTGAGATGGGAAGGAGTGTTTAGCTGTTTGATTTTTGGTGTGTCGGCTTAATCACAAGCATCGACCAGGCCCTGAAGATGGAGATGGTTTGTTTCAATATTGAATATTTGCGGTGAAGAAGGATTGATAAAGTCATGTGGTGGATTGAATGAATTCCCCGCCTGGAGGGGCTAAAATTAATGTGGAAGGTAGGTCCATGTTGGGGCATCTCCAGGTCTCAAACCTCGTTCAGTCCACTTTCCAGAATCGACCCCTTTCTTGCATTTGTTTGGTTCGCAAAAAGTTTGCCTTTTGCTCTTATATAACAGGCTGCAAGTAATATGACGTGTCAGTAGCGTGAGGCTTGCTGAATCCATATCCATCTGTATTATATGGAGAGTTGCTGTTCGCAGTCTATCCGTCTCGGCGGTTTCAATACCTACTTCATCTACCTCACCTACCTAATCAGATAACTCTAACTGAGACATCAATAATACCTTACACGCTCGTTAACCACTGTCGCGTATGGAAAACCGGTAATGTGCATTACAAGTGCCGGCTCGTGGACTTTAGCGTCGGTACCTATTGACCGACCACCCTTTAACTACGCCACACCACATCGTATCATATCATTCTAGAACAGTCAGCCAACGCATATGCTAGACTTAACTGATGCATACATCAGTGAGGAAACCGCAGCAACCTTGTTTAAGTGCAGAATTCAGCCTAAATAAACCTGCATGGGTGGCTCGGTCTCGGGTTTCGGTTGAGGACACACCCATCCTCATCCTCATCTCAGGCACCTGGCAATTGGCATTTGCTCTGTCTTGACCAGCATGCATGGCATAAAGAGCAAGGATTTTAGCCAGGAGGAACGGAGTTCAGGGCGTCGGGAACTTGTGTTGATAATACTTTTTGCAGCAAGGTAAACAAACACTTTGTGGTGATGGTTGCTGATCGCCTCCTAGCAATGTAAGCGACATGCGCAAATCTCGAAAGCTAGACCACTTTAGATTTCCAGTGCTTCTTTTAGTTTAGTACCTATTAAGGCAAGGAGCGTGAAATGATGCTGTGGTACCTCTGGTAGCTACCTACTTTTCGAGTGATGGGCAAGATACAAACAGGGAAGGAACTCTTGATGGTCCAGTCTCGTACCTCAAGGGGTCAACTGCCTCCATGATAACAAGCAGCTGCCTAATTTACCTTCAAGTTTAGTTACAAGCTTGTACCTACGATAACACATTTCGAGAGCCTTCATCATGGCGATGGAAAGCTACTCATACGAAACTCTTATGCTGGTTCTTCTCCTTGCAGTCCTATCGTTGTCTACATTAGCCCACTGGAACTCGAAGCCTACGCTTCCATTGCCTCCTGGACCCCCAGCTGAGTTCATTCTGGGCCATGCTCGTGTGGTACCAAAGGAAAACGCTGCTGCGGTATACGCAAAATGGTCTAAAGAATACAGTGAGTCTGGCTCAGCCAAAGAAAGGGAGCCACGAAGTGTGTCTAAATTGGCTGTTGGAAAGATTCAGATGTAATCCACGTCAGATCTCTTGGCCGCTCTACAGTTGTGCTCAATAGTGCAGAGGCAGCCAGGGACATTCTCGACAAGAAGGGCGCCAACTTTTGTGACCGGCCCAGGTTCACCTTACTAGAAGTGTGAGTAGAGTACTTGTTATGATAAATACCTACTTATACGAGATAGCATGGGATGGGGTAGGACATTAACCTTTCTCCCCTTCGGAAAACGCTGGCAACTCCACAGGAAACTGCTCCAGACTACGTTCAGCAACACGAACGTTCGTCAATGGCACAACTTACAGATGGATGAGGCTCAAATAACGGTCCGAAACATAATAAGAAGGCCTGAAGCATGGGAGACTTCATTGCGCCGTCTTGCTGTAGCTATCGTTCTGCAGGTGAGCTACGGCACAGAGGTACCCAAGGACGACGACCCCTATATCCAGATCGCCAACGATGCCATGTACGCTACTGGCAATGGCGGAGTTCCAGCAAACAGCATTGTTGACCTACTTCCTCTTGGTAAGGAGAGGATAATTATATGACTGAGTCAAGCTTTTGAGAAGCGCGACTTTGGATGAAGCTGGTGAACTAACGCCGTGTTCAGTTCGACATCTTCCAGATTGGCTCGTTCGCGACTGGCCACTGCGATTTGCCCGAAAGTGGCGCTGGGCTATCAAGAAACTCCATGACGTCCCGTTTGCTGCCGCACAGGCTGAGCATGTAAGTTGATTGTCCATTCACGACTACTTTGAGCTCCGGACAAGGTTCGATCCACGAGCTGACTCTGGCCCGCAGGGCAAGAATGAGCACCACAACAATACATCGCTCGCACATCAACTTCTACAACGATACAAAGATAACGAATCTCTTGGTCGAGACCAAGAGTGGTCCCTTGATGATATCAAGGGTGCTGCAGGGGCGGTTTTTATTGCGGGAGCAGACACAGTGGGTGCACACCAAACCAATGATTGATTTTGAAAACTGAAGACTCGACTCTCAGACATGGGCAACTTGCGTGATCTTCATCCTCAACATGGTTCTTCACCCCGAAATACAAGAGAAAGCCAGAAGCCAGCTTGATGCGGTTCTTGGACCTGATAGGCTGCCCACCTTCTCCGACCGGCCTTATTTGCCTTATATCGAACACATTTTGCAAGAGATTTACCGGTACGTACGATTTACATCCTTTATCTCGATGTATTCTACCAGCAGCTGACAGTAGGACCTCTGACAAGATGGTCACCACTGGCTCCTCTTGGTAGGTAGCTCATAGTTGTGCTAGTGGTCAAGAACCCTGCAAAGCTGTAACACCTACTGATGCTCGGCAGGGATCCCACACAAATCGCTCAAGGACGACATTTACCAGGACATGTTTATTCCCAGAGGTATTTGCGCTTCGGAATATATTTCCAGGTCGTTCAAGCCGGTTAACAGTCCATAGGGTGAGACTACTACTTTCCCATGTGGGTGAGAGTGTTTAGTGTCTGACAAGCGCCAGGACTGTGGTCTATGCCAATTCTTACGCTATTGCACACGATGAGCGGATCTACCATGCACCTCAAGACTTCAATCCCGATAGATACGAAGCCGGCGAGCCTTTTCCCGTAGGAAATTTTGGCTTTGGGCGACGGTGCGTACTATATAAGATCGATCTTGTTGAGGCGGCGTATCTAATAAAGGATCAGAGTCTGTGTCGGCCGGTTTCTGGCTGACAATAGTGTCTGGATCATGGTAGCCACTATGTTGGCTACACTGGGATTCCATAAAAAGACGGCTTCAGACGGGACACCCATTGAACCCCGGGTCCGATTTACCAATGGTGGAACCTGGTCTGTCAACCTCCCCCCTTGGTCTCCTGTCGTGCATTGGCAACTTTGCTGACGATCCTACTTATAAGTCATCCCGAGCACTTTGACTGTGTCATCAAGCCGCGAAGCCTCAAGGCCATGGCACTTGTTGGGGCAGATATCTAACAGCAACCATCCTCATACCGACTGAGCATAATCGAGCATGCACAGAATTTTTGGAATGGGGACGCCTGACCACGATTTGGTGCGCCTGGACTAGCCGGGACACAAGCCAGTCACTTGCATATGAGATCTTACATCACAAATCATGGAAATTTGGAGAACAGTTGCTGGCACCCATTGCTAGGTTGTTGGTCTATCTTGGCATGAATCGAGGATCAAATTCCATCCCTAGTCACTTAGACTAAGCGACGTTGCTGCAGGAGCAACAAGCTACTGCATGTATCTATGTATGTCAGCACGCTAAGTTATACATACCCCCCCATGAACTATTTCTGTTAGACTCTGGGCGGGCTTTTTCGTTGTTGCATCGTGCAGCATGTGGGCATGACGCATACCCAGTCGTTCATGGAACCTAGATCGAGATTAGTAACCAAGTCAGGGCGAGGTGTTGGTATTTCATGCAGAAGAATATTGTACATGCGTGCTAATCAGCTTTCGGTTGATTGCCGTGACCACGCATCGCTCTTTATTCTTGGTTGTCATACCCATACGCGATCTTTGGCCAATCCCATCCCTGTTGCATTAACGTTTGTCACCAGCTTGAGGTGGCGAGAACACGTATGTACATCCCTAACATCCAGCTCCTAGACACCCCCTTTGTCGTGACGCTATTGCATGTACAGTAGTGTAATGGGGCATTCAAGCATTGTAGATAGTAAGGGTGCGAGGCAAACAAAAGAAAAAGCAAGCAGCCAGCAAACAAAAGGGGTATGTAAGACCCCTCCATCGTGTTAGCTGACATGGGGAGGGGTCTGAGAAAGGGGTGCGGGCATATGAGATAGAAGAGACGGCTGGAATCTTCCTAATGGTTGACACTGAACATCTTAACTACCCTCACAAGACTTAACAAAAAATGACAGGTTCCGGGAACTTAGCATATTGATCGCCTCGTCTCAAGCGACTTTTATCAGCGTCATTGTTTGATGTCGAGGTTTCATCGGTGGCCCACAAGACCTTAACCTAGACTCGGGTCGCAGCGTCCCGCCAGGCCGTCACTTCGACCAAAGACAAGGGGGAATGGTCGTCTAAGAATGTCGGATGAGCTGGAAGGTCCGGCTACATGTAAGGAAAGGCGGAGGACTTCGCGAGCCCTATCCATGTCGAGCTAGGAGATATCACCGTTTCTTGACAAGCTAGTCCTCAGCCCTTGTGCGATTGCAAAGTTGACCCTGTGTAATTCAACAACTAGGGTCTTTGTGATTGTTGAGTGCAGGCCTTGCCCCATGCATCTCCAACACACTGATGTTTGCCCTGAATAAGCGAAGCTTTATTGTGACATATCAGTCCAAGACCGAGTTGCAGGATCCGGCGGCTTTGAATCCGATTGCGTTGTGATAGAATAGCCTTGGCGTACCATGTTGGTGGTAGATTATGGTGGTTGGAAAACGATTCGACATCAGAACAGAAGCTGAGCGTGGCGAGAATCAAAACGCAAGATATGCTTGCTAACTCAGGCTCGTGTTCTGAAGTGAACCGGAACCCAAAATCCCGTGGCGTACCACACAGCCTCAACTTCTATCATCCAACCTTGATTCAAGGAACTTTCTGGTACTTTTGATCCATTATGACGATTATGGACCCCAAGCCGTCAGACATCAGTCAGACGGCGCCAGTACCGCAAGACTTGAAGGTGAACCAGGAGCTCGAGGCGGCCGACCATATATGCGTCAATGGCAACGGCAGTGATCTCGAGCGTTTGGCTCCCGAAAAGCGAGGGATGGGTATGCTTTCAAGGTTGTATCGATTTTTGCTCGATGCCGGCATCGAAAAGAATGGCATTCAGCCAGTTCCACCAGAGGAAAGAACCCAGACACAAAACAGCAACCTGTTCACGGTGTTCTTTACATGCCTTCTCTGCATTCTACCGTTTGTCACCTAAAACAGCAAACTCGGTGATAGTATGGCAAACTAAACAGAGAGATAGTCTACCAACTGGGGCACTCGGCACGATGTCATACGGCCTAGGTTTGCGAGACGTTTCGTTGATTATCATCTTCTTCAACGTCGTAACCTGCATACCGCCAGCGTTTATGAGTATTGGCGGGTACCAAACCGGAATGAGACAAATGGTACAAGCTCGATATGCCTTCGGGTAAGTTTTGAATAACGCGATGCTTCAAGGTCTGACCGCTGACGCCGATATTATGAAATTAGAATGTATCTCGGGATCATTCCAACCCTTCTGAACGCGGGAACTGTGACTGGATTTGCACTCATTGGATCAATCGTCAGCGGACAGGCCATCGCCTCTGTGAACGAAGAGGCCAATATCAGCGTGAATGTGGGCATCGGAATCGTTTGCGCTCTCAGCTTCGTCATGGCATTTATGGGATACCGAGCTCTCCATTTGTGGCAACGGTGGCAGTGGCTTCCGAACTTGATCGCCATAATTATTGCCGTTGGCTGTGGTGGTAAAGACCTCCTAAATCAAGCTGACCATGAACCAGCAACCGTTAAGAGTGTCATTGGATATGGAAGTCTGATGGCAGGTTATTTTATGACGTTTGGAGGAATTGTGTCTGACTACACCATATATCATAGTCGCAGTGAGTCCAAGTAGGTCATCCTCACCCGCCGGCAAAGCTTATCAAATAGTTTGAGAGGTTGACAAACTTGACAGGCTCAAGGTGTTTACCTCTGTATACCTTGGTTTGATGACGCCCTCGACGCCTCTGCTTATCCTTGGGGCCGCTATTGGTGGTGCTATCCCCAGTGTTGAATCATGGAAAGCGGGCTGGGATACATATGGAATTGGCGGCGTTTTGGCTGAGATGCTCAAGCCGGCGGGCGGATTCGGCCAGTTTGTTCTTGTCGTGCTCGCTTTCAGTGTCGTCGGAAACGTGGTGATATCCACATATTCAGTCGCTCTGTGTTTGCAAACGCTCGTCCCTATGTTCGCCAAGGTGCCTCGCTTCTTCTTTATCATCATCACGTTGGTCATCCTGGTTCCCATGGCAATCTATGCTGCAGCCCAATGGGTAGCGTCCCTGGAAAATTTTCTGTCCGTGATCGGTTACTGGGCCGGGTGTTTCGACGCCGTTGTAATCGAAGAGCTTATAGTATTCCGCAATAGGGACTATAGTTCGTATGATCCCAAAATATGGAATCAAAGACAAAAACTTCCTGCCGGATTCGCTGCCATTGGAGCGTCAATAATCAGTCTCGGCCTGGTTATCCCTTCCATGGACACGCCATGGTTCACTGGTCTTATAGGAGAAAGAATTGGTGATCTTGGGTTTGAATCAGCGTTTGTTGTCACGGGACTCGCGTACTATCCGCTTCGAAATTTGGAGGTCAAGTTGATGGGCCATGTTTGAAGTACACCCAGAACAAGGTCGACGTTATAACTTGACATTGGATGAACAACACAAATATGATTTTTCGAGTGTCTCGTGTTCATAAAAGTCGATTCTGAAGGTGGTGATCGCCTCATCAATAAGCGGTAGTGTTGGGCAATGCGAGTATCGTCAGTTCAAGATTAAAAAGAGTATCAGGTGGAGGACAATGAGATCGGCAGAACAGCGAGTATCCATCAGTAACAGGGATGGTGCGGAATCAAAACTGAGCAGCAGATGCTGATATATATATATAAAGACTAGCTTTAGGCACTAGTCATGCAGTTTACCACATAAAACAACGTCTTCGCCGAAAGGATGCCATGACACGTCCGAAAGTCTTGCAGCTGGCACAGGAACACCTGCCGAGTTATGGAGACGATCAGGAGAAACGACAACACCCCCCTGACCGAGCCAAGTGGGTGCAATCGTGACGATGACAGAATCGACCAAATCGTGGAACTTAGGATCAAGCAACGAGTTGATAATTTGACCGCCTCCTTCGACCATGACGCTAGAAAGATTCTCGCGAAGCAATGCATCAAGAACATCATGCCAGTCGAAGCGCATGCGATCATTGGGCCCCGAAAGCGCGGCTGGAATATGAATGTACTTGCCGCCATGTTCCTCAAGCAATGCAACGCTCGCGGCAGGCAATTTCTGGGTATCCACCCCAGTCAAGACAAAGGGCGCTAGGCCATTACCGAGACGGGCAACCTCGAGAACCTTGTCCGTGTGACTAGGAGTCCAGCGAAGATGGGGGTCAATGACGATAGGACGAGGTTGACTTGCAGCACCAGTGATGCGACAATTGAGGGCAGGGGAGTCGGCCAGGAGGGTGGAGACGCCGATGAGGATGGCTGCATGTCGTGAACGAAGATAGTGAGTCATGGCTTTGGATGCAGGTCCAGATAGCCGTGTACGAACGCCAGGTGCCAGAGAAAGTGATGAGTCGAGTGAAGTCGCAAAGGTTAGAGTCACAAATGGTCGTGATGGTGAGGTTCCCAAAGGTGCTGTCGTAGGAAGCCGAGGATCGAGCATAGCTGCTGAGGAAGCGGGGAAGCTGAGCTCTGACATGTTGATTGAATGACTAGAGAGGAACTTCCAAACAAGGGAGCAGGTCACAGTCCCTAGGCAATGTAGGAACAGGCTTTCGATAGGTGATCACCGCCGTTGATTGTGGTTCGCAAGGCCCTTAGGGAAGATGGCGCTGGAAACTCAATGCAGGAGATTTAGAGAGACTGTGGTTAAAATAAGACAAAGTGCTAAGCGTGCGTGAATCAGAATTTCCATAAAGAATTAAACCAGTTCTGCGTGAGGCTTATATTATCGTCCCGCAGTTATTGATGCGAAGATGGAGGAGATTTTGGATTCTTGTGGTTGATGTGAAGTTGAAATTGACTTTCTTTCCAGGAAAGAGCGAATACAAGCGGCTGCTGACTGCCTGCCAGTGCAGGTACGACCCACAATGTCATTAACGTTTCTTGGCAAGCAAGATACTCGCCGACAACGTTACCTTCGAAACCTGTAAATCATTGTTCAAGCCGTAATTTCTAACAAGGATAAGAGTTTTTTCCCTATAGGGATCTCTTGTTTCACTCATCCCTTAACACCGGGGATCTTTTACTGATGTATCGATTTTTAAGATTCCCGAGTCACGCCCAGAATGAATACCTCTGGAATTGGTTCTAACCTATACAAGGCGGCTGGCACACCTTGATCAGAGACTCTTGATCAATTGAAAAGCGTCTATACATACTAGCTACTCACCCTTAATTTTTATTGATTGCCATTAGACTTGACAGTTAGTAAATCTATCAAGCTTAGTCTAGCTGATTGGTTAAATCTTGCGTTTACCTAAGACATTAATCAGATTTGATGGTGGTCTACTTTCACCCTTCGTCTCAACCATATTAAAGCCGATGATGCTTTGAAACTTTGTTTACGTCGGCTAAAATAGAGTACTTGGATTATATACAAACTTTTTACATCTCCCATAACCGAGCAGGTGGGCCAGCGTTGAGACCCGGGGTCCTCCCTGGTAACTAATTCCAGTCACATGAATAAAAGCATCTGCGGCGCTAATTAACGAGATCTAAGACAAGCAACTCGAGGATTCAACTCCTTCTCGCTAGGCTCATTGTGAAGGTAGTTGAACTGACAATTTGTGTATGTTGAGAAAACTGAGCTCAATCATAGATGAACCTGATAAGTCTATTCTAGCCAACAGTCTACCTCTGGTAGCACGTCAATGTCCTGGCTCTACACAATCGAACTAAAGTTAGTTCCTAATGCTTATCTCATACATTACTGGTCAGGTTATTGGTGCTGCGTGTCGCACTGGGACTGCGATTATCCTACCAATCCTTGAGAGCTTCAGCCCAGGCCCAGCTGTGACCGAAAGAATTATCCAGCGGCCGAAATACACGTACATGGAAGTCTTGAATTTCAAACGCATTCTGCCTGTGGTATTTTTACCAATGACTGTGGAATGAGACGCGGTAAATTTCCAAGTCCTCGTGCCTGCGCCGTAGCCCTGCTGCTACATACAGGTAATCAGTGCGACGATACACTCGAAGGCAAATGAACCCAAACTGTCAAATCGCAATCAATACGGATTGGTATTTGTGTCTATGTTATTTGATAGTAGAGTAAGAAGCACGACTCAGTTGTCAGATATCGACCATGAACAAGCGACAAGCCAGCCATGAAGCTGAGTGAAAAGAGCGAGATGTTACGCTTTGGTGTATCTGGATCCTAGGTAGATCAATAAAATAATACTGGGCTACGTGCAGCGTTTGAATCTAGCGCGCGCTTTCCAAGTGGTATACTTGTTCCTGAGAGCGCGGGGAGACAACCAAGTTTGCATTGCCCACATGGAGTCCTCGATTTACCTTAGTAGACAATCTCAGACGACAATTTCTGCCTATCTTATCCATGGCTATACGAGAAATACAACTTCTTCTTCATGTCTAGATGTTATAAGCAACTGTTTGTTTCAGGCGGCATGAAATATCCTAGGTCGATAACGGTTCCTTCAATACTCTCCCTCTTTTTTGAGCTTGAACAAGTTTATGTAAGTTTGGGGTTGATACAAAAAGGGCATTAAAAAACCAATGGGACAGTAGACGGCTCTGTAGAATCCTTGCTGTGGCCAGTGTCAAATTGCCCACCGCCGTCATTCATGGCTACTGCACGTCCAAAAACTTGAGATAAGCATCAGTCTAGGTATCCCAGCGGTTCTTTGTGAGTCCAACAAACAAAAAGCCGAAGTATCAAAAGCTCTGACTAAATAAATAACGAATGCGTGTGTGTGTTTAACATACTACCGCCCAATCTCCGTGGTCAGATGTTGCTTGTTTGAAAAGACGCGGTCGAAGGAATCATTTACCAGCAAACAGCTTCATGGAGCATTTCATCCTAGACATGAAGAGCCATTTACCATAGAATGGAATTGCCTTTAAGCTATCTTATAGTTTTACACAATGATATTTACTTAAGCTTTATTCCGCAAAGCAGCCTTCTTGAATTGAGGATTTCCATCATCATCAAATTCCGCCCATTGAAAGAAACCGCAATTTTCCTTGCCAGGCATATTTGCATAACACATCCAAAAGTATTTTCCAAAGTTGTCCTTCTTCTTCGTCACAACCCTGAGCACACATGGGAGATCACATGAGCACTTAGGCGTAAATCGAGGATGCATATTGGCACGGTAATCTCGATATGTGATGTTGATACGAGTCGTTCCTGAAATAGGATGAGGATCGATTGATAACGCCGGTGCAATGCTATGCTTCCATTCCTCCTGCATCTCGGCATGCATAACGAGCAGCGAGTTGTGAGGAAGATGAATCGATATTTGGCCCTCCGCGTCTGCATCTTGAATAGGGTTGTTGTCGTTGCCCCTCGGTATTATCCTACGGACACGAAACTCGCGAGCAACGCCTAGAGAAATCGATCCAATTACTGCACGAGGCCCAAGATATGTGAGGTGATCGCTATGCCAGCCAACATTCTCTTGCGGGCCAGCGTAAGAGTTGACGAAAGCCGAGTTTGGGATCCAGGGGTTTGGGGATTGGTATTTCAATTTCTTGCCGCCAGGATACCGGGTCTTGATTCGTTTCTGGATCTCAGCATTGACAGCCTCTTGAACTTTTGGCTTCACATTGATAAGTTGTGGTGTGATGCGCCGGACATCCTGTGTATAAACCATTAAGCATTACACCAAACAAGTAAAGCACTTAGAGAATTACCGTAAGTCGGCCACCATTATAATGATACTCTGTTTTCTGGCGCCGAATTTCGTCGTAGCTTTCTACATAGAAGCTGGATGTATGGGGACTGGAGACTACATTCTCAAATAGCTGAAATGTGATCTTTTCGAAAGTCTTTGATTCTTCTAGCAACTCTTTCAGCAGCTCGTTGGCCTCTTCAGCAGGTAAGAAGTTGTGGATGATAGTGCATGGAGTGTGCTCCGCAACATCTTCTGGATCATAAAGATGCAGTGTGCTTCCCGCTTTCGACTTGAGTTTCTTCTTCGTAGATGCTGTAACAAAAGAACTGGAATCACTTATAGATGCATATTGCTTCAAAGATTGTTGATATCCAATAACTCGAGCACCCTTCTTCACGTGGGGTTGAACTCTGAGGGACGCTGATGCCTCAGAAATGGATCCATCGTGTGCCAGTAGAATATCGAGCAAAGCCTCCTGATCAAGTTGTGGATGCAGCGATGACAGGAGCGCCAACTTGACTTCGGTAGGCTCTTCTGACTCCGCGTTTTCTGGCTGAAGATCTGGGGATGATTTCCGTTTGGGACGGGTCAAAAAGGCCTTCATAGTCTCATCCAAGAGTTTCTAGGGCATTTAATCGTATATGACGCGGCTAACAGCAGTTTAAAATAGATACATGCCACTATAGTATGAGTTTGATGAATAGAATCCAAAGACTCGCATAGCGCGACGGTTCTAAGGACGCGATATCACGTGATACTGACCAACTAAATGACTTCAGTTGGTACATAGACCCGCTGATGACGCGCTATCGGTTTAGACGCATTACGATGGAAGAACCCCGCGGCGTCGGTGCGAGTGCCGAGACCGAGGCACATGTCAATATAGCGTCGAGGGGACGCTCTTCAGTTTAGACAAGCAATTGTCGGCCGTAGCTTTTCCCTCCCATAATACAACTCCCAGATCGATGTGCCCGGTCTCTGACGACCCTCCTCAGGTGCCATGGCTGCAATGCTAGAATTCCGTACCCAAGGGTACAACCCGTACGCCGTCAAGTATTCACCGTACTACGACTCCCGAATCGCCGTCGCGACATCCGCCAACTTTGGCATTGTAGGCAATGGCCGCGTATTCGCTCTTGGTCTGACAGCGCAAGGCGTGCAGGTTGAGAAGACGTATGCGAACCCAATATCTTACAAGACTGCGTATGGGCTAATAACGGCTGTGCCGCAGGTTCGATACAAACGATGCGCTCTACGACCTGGCTTGGTCCGAGATCAACGAAAACCAGTTGATTGTGGCCTGTGGTGATGGTTCCCTGAAGCTCTTCGATCTGGGTGTAAACGACTTCCCCGTTATGAACTTCCACGAGCACAAGAGGGAAACCTTTTCGGTCTGCTGGAGTCCTATAACCAAAGATACCTTCATCTCCAGTTCTTGGGACGGCACAGTCAAAATCGTGAGCCTATGATCCTTGAAGCTACACACTCGGGCACGACTTCTAATGCTCAATAGTGGTCACCGACGCGAAATCACTCGATCAAGACGCTTCCCATAGGTAGCTGCACTTACAGCACTTCCTTCTGCCCCTCCAACCCCGCCTTGATATCAGCCGTCTCTTCCGACTCTCACCTCCGCATCTTCGACCTTCGAATGCCCTCCTCGGCCAAATACCACCTCACGGCGACGATACCCGTCCACGCACCGGGACCGCAGCCATCAGCCGGCCCAGCTTCTCCCCCTTCCGAGATCCTCACTCACGACTGGAACAAGTACAGGGATACCGTCATAGCTACAGGTGGAGTGGATAGAGTATTGCGGACCTTTGACATCCGAAATCCCAGCGGCGGTCCGCTTTCTGTCATGCAGGGCCACGAGTATGCCATTCGGAGGCTCTCATGGAGTCCGCATTCGAGCGACACTCTTCTCAGTGCCAGTTATGACATGACTGTTCGTTTATGGAATGATGGATCGAACCAACAGGGTCCGACAATGGGACCTTCAATAGGGAACCAGATAGGAATCATGAACCGTCATACCGAATTCGTTACTGGAGTTGACTGGTGTCTCTTTGGCATGGGTGGTTGGGTAGCTTCGGTGGGCTGGGACGAGAGGGTTCTATTGTGGGATGCTAACATGCTCATGGGCCAGCGAATACCATGATTTTCAACATAGGTTGGACTCTGGCTCGGCGTTGATCGGGAATAAGCGTGTCTGCTTGGAATTTGGCTTCGGCGTCGGATCTTCTTACGTGGGTTAGGATCATTATTGAAAGCTCCTCGCAATTTTATAAATGGCTCAACAAGATAGCAAGGAGCAACGTGAAGAAGCGTCACACCAAAGATGCAGTTGATGGGATTGGAATCATTTCTTAAGTAGAGTTGTCGTTACTGACGCATAGAGACATGTCTATAAACCAACCCCTTTTCCCATATCATACAAATCCATAACGTACAATAATGCCCATAAAAGTACAAATCATCCAGCTGTCCATCATATCTTTTAGTATCCCATTTCACCACTGGTAACCAAGCAGTGTCAACGAGCCAGTCCCTTTAAAAGGAGGAGTAGCTATCATCACCACGGTTGCGGCCACCACCATAGCCTCCACTTCGACCACGTCCGTAACCACCGCTTCGGCCGCCATCATTTCGGCTGCCGCCATAACCACCGCTTCGACCACCGTTTCGGCTACCGCCATAGCCGCCGCTTCGGCCGCCACCATTCCGGCTACCACCAAAGCCGCCCCGGCCACCACGGTCGTCACGGCGAACATTGGCAGACATGTTATCAAAAGGGTCATCACTGTCTCTTTGGTCCCGAGATCCTGACCTGGATCGGGGCGGGTTGTCGTCGATATTCATGCCCTCTGCCCGGCTCAAACCCATCTTCCTAACCCACATGGAGCTGACAGAAGGAGGAGCTTCCCATCCCCAACCAGTGACAGCCCACTTGTTAACATCCTCAGCCAACTCCTGCTTGTCGGTGGCAACACCAAACATAGATGTGTAAGCTGTGCTAAGAGTACGACGAGACACGGTCTCAAAGAGCGCCCGGGATTCCCGGTGAGTAGGAGTAGCGTCGATGATCTCAGGATCGGTCTCGGCGCTCTGAAGAGAGCTGTTCTGCTGGATGGGAAGACCAGTGAGGAGTCGGCGGGCACCGCGGACGGAATGATGGGGAAGGATCAGCCAGCCCTCACCCTCCTTGTTCTGTCGACCAGTTCGTCCAAGACGATGGATGTAAGACTCGCGGTCTCGTGGGGTATCAATTTGAATAACGTGCGTGACATCAGGGAAATCCATTCCTCTAGCGGTTACATCCGTAGAGATGAGAACTCCAGACTGGGCGCTGCGGAACATATCAGCGGCCTTCTGTCGCTGCTGCTGAGAGAGCTTCGACTGCATAACATATGTGGCGAGCCAGTGGGCGCCCTTGTTACGGGCTTCTCGCCGACGCTGGTAAAATAGCTCGCCAGTAAGCTCGACAAGAGCGGTGGTGTTGAAGTAGACGATGGCCTTGAAAGGACGTGCTGTAGGGTCCTCCTGAGCCTTGGCGAGCTCGCGGTCGACCAACTCGAAAAGAGCAGGGAAAACGTTAGTCCAGCCAGTGGTAGCAACAATGTGTTGAGGCACCTTGTCGTGGGTAAGGGACTCGTTTTCAGAGATGGTCTGGACGAATTCAAAATCATTGGCCCGAACCATGTTGCGAGCAAGGCGGATGACACTATCGGGAATAGTGGCAGAGACAAGCATAGTCTGGCGAACCTTGTCCTCGGGGCTAGGGAGTCTGCGGATAATCTCATTGAGCTCCCTCTCAAAGCCAACGTCCAACATTCGATCGGCCTCATCAAGAACCAGAGCGGCCAGGTTGGGCGCAGCGATCTCACTAGAGGGGTCGGAAAGCAAATCATTCAGTCGACCGGGAGTGGCAACCAGAAGATGGCATCCCTGTCGGTGAGTCTGGCGAAGCATAGAGCGCTTGTCAGTTCCACCGACAGCACACTGAACCACGAGACCAGTATTGGCGGTTAATCTACGAGCCTCCACAGCAATCTGCTCGGCGAGCTCTCGAGTGGGAGAAAGAACAATTCCACGGATATCATCGGATCGAGCAGCGCGTCGGGCTCCCCTAGTGGAGAGAGTAGGGTCCTCTTCAATCATCCTTTGCAAGAGAGGCAGAAGGAACGCAAGGGTCTTTCCGGTACCAGTCTTGGCTTGTGCCACGCTGAGAAAAATTAGTACAAGGCCAAACACTTTTTTTTTCCAGAGGATATCACTTACATGTCAGTACCCTTCAGAGCGGGCTTGATGGTCTTGGCTTGAACAGGTGTCATGGCGTCGTAGTTCATGTCGGTAATAATGGCCTTGAGCAGATTCTGATCGATACCTTCGAGCTCAGCGAATCGGGCAACAGGCTCCTCGGATTCAGAGGTAGGTGTCTGTGACTGCTCGGCAAGAGCCTCGCTGCTGTATGCTCGAGTGAAAGAAGCTATTCTACTGACGGAGGCGACCGACAGCTGGGATTTCAAGACCTGACGGTGGGCGACAGGCAAAGCGGCTCGAGTCTGGGAGATGAGGGCGGCCGTCGCAGCGGATCTGGCCTGTGTGGCACAACGCCGAAGGCTGGATCGAAACATGATGGCGGATTGAAGAGAAAGACAGATACAGAGAAAGTGACGATACCGCGACAGATGAAATCAACACCAAAGGAAGAATTAGAATTGGTGTAGAAGAAAGAAGAGAAGGTAAAATAAATTACCGGTGGAGTATGGAAAAGATGGATGAGAGGCGATAAAGGGTCGCGCGACGCTACTTTTGTGAGGATGGAAATTTTTCCTGCGCTATCTTATCTGTTTGTTAGTTTAGGCGCTACCCCCACCCAAGTTAGATTCCGCATATATCACGTGGCCCATAACTTAGGTACCTACCTACAGAAGTTTACAACCGCTGTTGAAAATGCATCGCTTGCTAATGGCCTGCAGTTAAGATATTTTTGAACTTGTTGAGCTTTTCCGAGTTGACTCCTCATTCTATGTATAGTATTCTAATTTTTTTTTATTTTTTTCTTTAAAAAAATTTAAAAAAAAAAAATTCATATCGCCAAATTAAACACATTTCCGTGTTCCAAGGCCGTATTTTTCCATGTCCATGTCTATAAAATCTCCGTTCTGTCTTTGACTGTTGAAATGGTGGATTCAACTACCTAACGCGCTTCGATCTGGACCCCACAATTGAGAGACCCTCCCCGAGTCCGTCCGAGATACCCTGCGTAACGCCATCTAAAGTCCAGACAAAGACTTCCGTGAGAGCCTGAGCAACTTTGCCATCGTTCATCTGGCCTATAGTTTCGGTCAGAGAAGCACTTTGCTTCCCAATCGAGTTCACAAGGCCGAGGCCGTGGCCCACGAGTCTCTCGGACACTTTGTACTTGCGCTCCAGTTGGGCCGCAGACCTAACAAGCCCCAGCACAAATGGTGTGACAAAGCTGAGGAAGAAGATGAAATTGACGACGGCCATTTGAACTCCGCGGTGAATGATGGAGCGAGGTTGACTCGGAGTGATGCGGCCTGCGCCGGGATCTACCCGAGATAGACTCATGCTGGACTGGTTGACTTGGTCTGGCAAGGCGTCTTGAATTCGTCGCAGCTCGCATTCATCCAAATCCTGTGGAAGGGCTTTGAGCAGATATGATACGCCATCGACAAAAGCCTTTCGCTCAAACGCGACGTCTTCTTCTGCTAAAGCAGCCTTGCCTCCATCTATGGAGATACTGACGAGGTTCGTACCTGTTTTGACGGTCAGTCTGTTGAATGATGTAGTCAACCCATCAAGGTCAACTCACCCTGCCGGGCAAATTTCCAGTGCACACCAGACGCAGCTCGAACAGCTGGTTCATACTCTGGTGATTCAGAATAAAGGACCCGACGCATCGGCTGAGAGCGCACGGTTTGGGACTCTACCCGCTCTATCATATTGGTCTGGATCGGCTGCGTCACAGGAGCTGGGACATCATCTTCAGAAAGAGGCTGAGGTTTTGATGATGGCCTGGATATCGTGACATCTGGGTGCAAAACATAAGTGCTGATACTCCGCTTGAGAAAACGGATCGGTCCTGACTGAAGCGACGTTGGAAGCATGGCGACGACGTTGGAAATCCTGCTCTCAGTAATTCGGTCGACCTTGACTTCACCAAAGGCTGGTGCAAATGATCTGAGATGGGACGCCATGCTGTAAATGCGAAGGCTGGTCTGGGCGAAAGGCGGTAGGTGTAGAGTCAAATCGAGAGTCAAGGCAATGAACAGGTCAATGTCTAGTAAATCATGATGCGAGTCAAGATGAAAGAAGGTGGAAGTTCTATTGCATGACTAGATTCACAAAGGTCTCATGATGAAATAGCCAACAGATGAGCAAAGAGAGAGTTGTCATGAAACAATCATATCAAATAGAACCAGGCACGAGGTACGAGAGAGACCCTTATCGACCCGCCCTCTTCGCGCTCTAGCTCTGACATGTGAAAACGGTAAACAAGGAAAAAATTGTTGAGACAAGGACCTCGAGAGCCATGAACCGGGATCATCGATGGATACAACACGATAAGATTAATCTTCCAATGAGGCTTCGTCTTCTGGTGGGGAAAATTTACGCTCAAGACGCCTCCTAACCTTGTTGATCCATCAAAGGCAAAAGGCTCGCTCTTCATAACAGTGATAACAAGGACAAATCACACAATCAAATGCCTCGGGGACAGAAAAAATGCTTCGACAATGTATTCCATGTATGCGGCAATCATTAAGACTTAACCCAATATCCCTATGCAGTGTCTGATTTGCCAATTACCCTTCGCCATGCGCCAAACAAACAAAGACTGACAAAATGCTGCGTCATCTATAACAAATGCACAATCTGTTGCATCCAATGCCATGCTACCATAACGCAAAAGCATCAAATCGCTCCCATCAAGTTCCGTTTCATCCTGTGCCCGTATCGCCACCTACTCAATTCCTCTGTACTCCCAGGTGAGAGACTTCATCAAGTACCTATAGCATTCATATACACCATTACGACATGTCCTTGGCTAACTCGTACGACCAACCTCCCTCTCGTCTCAACTTATCTCTGGCGGCAAGATCCTTTCGGATGTCATCCTCAGTAAGACGATCAGCACCACTCCAGTTGGCACTTGAAGTTCGGGCACGGAACTTATGGATTCTGTCCTTATTCTTGCTGAAGACGTCTTCCATATTCAATGGAACAGGCGGGCCGAAAATTCGCGAAGGATCCATCGTTTCCTGGCGGTAAAGGGCTTCGGTAATATAAGGAGAATTGGCCCATGCTGCAACTGTGCCAGCTGGCTGCTCTTCTTCATACTCATCTTCGTCGTCTGTTTGGATTTCTGGAAGCTCAATAGCTTCGCCGTTCTGGAATCGTGGCGATGATCGCTGTGCAGACTTGGCTGCCGATTTGACTCCATTGATGGCACCAGGGCGCGCCGGTGTTTTGTATGAAGGTCCTGCAGGGTTAGGATTGGGGGCAAATGGAATCGCTCCCTTGTGGATTTGTGCCATGTCCATAGGGTTGCCTCCTTTAGTATGGCTTGCTGGCTGGGAGATAGCAGTCTTGAACAGATTTTGAGTAGCATGCTGTGAAACGTAGCCACTGGTAAAGGTCTTCGCCTGCGGATCCTGGGATTGGTCAGCCTTTGTTGTAAGAAAAAGGAAATGACTGGGATGGCTTACCCTCTTAATGGGATTGGACGGGCGATAGGGAGGAGCTTTGATGTTGCGAGGCTCTTCTGCATCTAGCTCGTCGGCAAAGTCATCGCTCGTTCGACGCCGCTTCGCATCCTTGGCTTGATATTGCGGACCACGCGATGGTGGATGCCTCGCAGGCCCATCCTCATTACTATCGTGGCCAAGTGTTCTCTTGGGTCCAGACTTGGAGGCATTCGCATTGGTAGAGCGTCCCATATCATCTTGAGACCGATGCATGTTGGAATTCAGGCGCGAAGGAGGGCGAAGTGAAGAACCATCCCCTCGCTGTGACTGAGACAGACTATAATCAGGGGGGCCATTTGGCTGTGATCGAACAGCAGGAGGTGGTGCTGGCGTCTTCTTGGCCTTTTCGATGAGTGCTTGTCGGTCCCGGGCTGCTTGACGTTGAGCATTCTTCTTTGCATCAGCCTGCTCCCGTTTCTGGCGGTCTTCTTCTTGTCGTCGAAGCTGTTCCTGTCTCTTCTTTTCCTCATTTGCAGCCGCTTTTCTTCGCTCACTCTCTGCCTTCTCATCACGTCGTCGTTGTGCCTCCCGATCGTCTTGCTCCTTCTTCTTTGCTGCTAAATCAAGAGCCCTGGGGCGGCCGCTTGATCCCACCGAAGCTTTCAGATGTGACCCGGGTGGCTTTGGTTGCATAGAAGCCTTGCTCGCCAATGACGGTTGAGGCGTAGGGTTTATTGAAGCACTATAATCCTGATACCCGGACACAGAGCTGCCAGGGTGATATTGGGGCTGTTGTGAGCCAGTGTTGACCCTAATGACGGTAGGTGCTGCCTTCGCTTTGGTAGCGGTCTCTTTGCCGGGTTTGACGAGTCTTCTGTGCTCCTTAGGGCGAGATAGTTGACCAGGTGCAGCAGAACGGGGGATAGAAAGCTGTGGGGCCACACTGGAAGCCTCAGTCATTTCCACATCCTGTTCCACGGCCTTAAATTCTGGCTCTTCCTGCACCTTGGTCCTCCGTGGGCTAGTTCGAGTTGCCTTGGGTGTAGCCTTAACAGCGGCCGTTTCGGCATCCTTTTTGGCAGCAACCTGCTTTTCCATATTGGCAAGCTTCTCTTGTTCTTTGCTGAAAACTCGAGCCTTTTCCCTTTCCTTCTCTCGTTCCTTCTCCAACTTCTCCATCTGCTCGGCTTGGCATTTGGCCTCTTTCTCCCGTCGCTTCTCCTCCTTCTCGCGTTCTACTGAGGCTCTTGTTCGCTTGGCAACCGGTCGAGACATGGTCGACTGCTGGTCAACACTATCTCCGCTTCTATGCGAATCGAAACTTGCTTTGGGGGCAACGGACTCTGTCGATTGGCCAGGGTACATTCCAACGTTGGTTCTAGACGGAGAGAGCAGCGAGGATTTACCCTCAGCACTCAATGCCGCACTGCTGGCAATAAGACCCTTAGACGTAGTAAGAATAGACGACATTTTGTTCTTGAGATGTTTCAGGGGGCTATCACGGAAGAGCCGCGAGGGAGACTTCGCGGGGGACGGAGAGGTATGAGCCGTGACGGCAGATGATGGCCTCTCAGAAGGGTCTGAAGCCGAGATGGTCTTCTTTAAGGGGCTCCCTTCTTGTGGCTCCAAAGCTGTTGCAAGTGGGACTGCGGGAACAGATACAGATTTGCTGTGCCCAAGGTAACTGGGTCGTTCGGGAGACAAGATAGAGCGAGCAGGCGATTGTGTATTGGTTCGCTCCTCAGTATTTAAATCACCAAAAGACCCAAGTGTCTTCTTTCCATGGATTCCTTCCATGACATCGGCAGTTCGACTCTTAGAAAGCGATGGCCTAGAGGGGGTGGTTGTTGCGGCGATAACTTGCTTATCGGCCGGGGGGTCAATCCAGTCAACGCTGCTGTCATCTTCGGGAAAAGCACCCGGAGTTGTGGTTTCTTGTTTCTTGGGTGATGGCAATTTCGGTTCAGGAGCTGATTGGGGTGTGTTTTGCGACTGCTGTGTGTTTGCCAGGCCGGTAATTGACTTTGACGAACGGCTTCCGTTTGGCTGTGATTTACCAAGCACACTAATCCGTTCTTGCAACATCTGGGTGTAGGTCTTGTTGTGATTCGAGGCAAGGTCGTCGGTCTGTTGTGTAGGTACCGAGGTGGGGTCATCGATGTCCATCGCATCTTCTTCTTCATCATCCGACGTTTCGTGTTCAACATGTTTTGTGATGCTCTTTCCTCTTGTGCTTCTTCCAAAGTTGCTGGGCCTCTTAGGGTCAGCATAGCTTGGCCGAGAGTATCTGTGACTGAGACTTTTGCCTCCTGTTAAAGGTTCCCGTGCAGGAAGAGAAGGGAATTGTAGACTATTGCGGAAACCTCGACGAACAGGGCTGGAACCGTCCGACTGAGACTGTACATCGTCCTGCGACGCATTGTCAGGTTCCTGGGGTTCGTCCTCAACTTCCTCCACGTCGTTATCAGACATCACTTGCTGAGTCTTTGCTGGCGAAGAAGCAATCGCAGACTGCTGTGGAGCAGCAGCCGCAACACGCGAAGGGCTTTGCTGAAGAGGAGCAGCGATGGCTTCGTCAAGCGTGGCGGGATCGACAAGTGAAGTCTCATCTTCGGTGACAGGGTCAAAGTTGGTGGGATTAGCATCTTGGCTTCCAAAGTATCCAGAGTCGCCCTGTGTCTGAGGTTGAGACTTGGTCACTGAGGCAGTCTCCTCTTCTGCTTCAACTGTCATCTGGACATCATGGTCCGAGTGGATGCCATCCGCGTCACTTGTAGGTTGTTCGCGCCCATCTTCAATCAGGTCGTCGGAGGTGAGCAATGTTGGTTTAGGTGAAGACGCGTAATGTCGAGAAGGGGAGTTGGCCTGATTCAACAACTCCTTTTGGGGCGATTGGGCACTGAGATGCTGCGCGAATCGATTTGCTGAACTCGACGGTGTGCCTCCAAAAACATTTGAAAGAGGCTTCCAAACATTAGCGTTCATTGTGCATACGTATCTGCCCATCAAACTCACCACTCTTGGCTCAGCTGTAATCAACTTGCGTGTGGTTCTAGGTGTCTTGCCGCGTAGTTTCCCGGGGGTTTTGAAGGTCTCGGCAATGTTGCTATAGAGCCATCAGTTATCGCGTTCGTTCAAAGCAAGAATCACGACGCGTACGTTTCGTTCTCGCTGAAGATACTAGCCATGTGCTCATTAAGCCAAGCAAACTCGTTGTGAGCCGCGTAGGTGAACTCATCGACCTCTACATCGACGATCTGGAGGGCAGAGGCGCGCTCATCAGCAACCCAGGCCGCTGAGCCAGTTGGAATGCGCGGTCCTCGCATTGCCGTCATTGTGTCGGTTGAAATGAGGCGCGCGAGTGTGAGAAAGAAGTTGAAATTCGACTATAGTCGTGAACTTTTGGTCATATACTCATCAAGGTAGTAGGTCAAAATAAAATCGAAAGTGCTGAAGAAGTTGGAGATTGAGAGCTGGAAGTGTGAGAGAAGCTAGGTTTCAATAACAAAGAGGGATGTTTACAAGGAGGCCTAGTTAGGACTAGCGCTAATGGACGGAATTGGCCCAGGGCGGGAGTGGGACTCGCACAGGTGTGTAGCGCGTACTTCACGATTGTCAATATCGAGTTACGATCTTGTTAATTTATGATATAGAAGATGCTATCTAATATTTAGGCTAGCATTAAGCTTCTTAAGCGTATTTTAAAACCCCAACTCTACATAAAACAAGAGTCTATTATATACCTGGGAGGAAATCTTAAGTTTCGGCTTATAATGTATTTAGCAAAAGTGGATGCTTGTTAAACGAGCCGTTGATGTCAGCGACTAGGTACCCAACACGTGCTGATAACGCCTTATCGTCGTCTATGCTTGTTTACTTTCGCGTCCCCTGGAGTGCGGAGCGACGAAACAAAGCAACAGATTCAACGCAGCCGTGGATGCTCGACCTCGACAAACATGAGGGTCATTGAAGTAATTATCGACGTAAGGCACCGAAAATTTTGCATATTTTTTGAGCATTCATCATAGTTAACCTTACGTGCAGGGCTTTAAGTCTTACGCCGTGCGTACGGTGATTTCGGGATGGTAATAATACAGCCAAAACAATTCATGACCACAGCTAACATGCGCAGGGACGAGAGTTTCAACTCTATCACCGGCCTCAACGGCAGTGGAAAGTCAAACATTCTCGATGCAATATGCTTCGTCCTCGGAATTACCAACATGTCGACCGTCCGAGCGCAGAACCTACAGGTTGGTTATCTTCAGCCAACAGAACGTCCCTGCATACTGAACTCTATATTCTAGGACTTGATCTATAAGCGCGGCCAAGCTGGTGTCACCAAGGCCAGTGTCACGATCGTATTCGACAACCGAGAAACCAAGAAGTCACCGATCGGTTTCGAAGAATATGCCACCATTAGCGTAACTCGACAGATCGTTCTGGGAGGAACTTCCAAGTACCTCATCAACGGCCACCGTGCTCAGCAGCAGACAGTGCAGAATTTGTTTCAATCAGTTCAGCTTAACATCAACAACCCCAACTTCCTCATTATGCAGGGTCGCATCACCAAGGTTCTCAATATGAAGGCTGTGGAGATCCTAGCAATGATCGAGGAAGCTGCTGGAACAAGAATGTTCGAAGATCGTCGGGATAAGGCGCTAAAGACAATGGCCAAGAAGGAGACCAAACTAGTTGAGCTTCGAGAACTCCTCAAGGACGAGATTGAGCCCAAATTGGAAAAGTTGCGAACTGAAAAGCGTACTTTTCTGGATTTCCAACAAACTCAAAACGACCTCGAGAGGCTGACCCGAGTGGTCGTTGCATACGACTACATTAGGTATCAAGATTCCCTGAGTCAATCAGCGGCGGACCTGGAAGGAAAGAAACAGAGACAACGTGATTTGGAAGACTCGGCAGCTCGTTTGCGAAGTGAAATATCCCATCTTGAAGAAGATATCAAGAAAGTACGGTCTCAACGAGACAAGGAGCTCCGAAAAGGGGGCAAGGCTTCAGCATTAGAGGAGGCTGCCAAGAAACATTCGAACGAGCTTGTGCGATTGGCTACCGTGCTCGACCTGAAGAAGTCCAGCTTGACAGAGGAGGAAGAAAAGAAGGGGGCTGTCGAAAAGACAGTTTCGGAGCTGGAGGCCACTTTACAAGATAAGACCACCGCATTCGAGAACGCCAAGGCCAACTATGACGCAGCAAAGGAAGACCTGGAGCAGCAGAATAAGGACGCTGAGGCAAAGGAAGAGCTTCTCCAGACCTTACAAACAGGCGTTGCCTCCAAAGACGGCCAGGAAAATGGTTATCAAGGTCAGCTTCAAGATGCGAGAAACCGTGCGACTGCGGCAGCTACAGAGCAAGAACAGGCCAAGATCAAGATTACACATTTGGAAAAGCGTATCAAGGAAGAGGAACCGCGGGCTAAAAAAGCCAAGGACCAGAATGCTGACCTCTTGCGTGATCTTGACGGGCTGAAAACACAGGCGCAAAAGCTTGAGAAGGAGCTTGGTCGGCTGGGCTTCGAGCCAGGTCAAGAAGAGGCAATGTACAAGCAAGAGTCTGAATTGCAGCAAACTGTGCGGAACTTGAGACAGGAATCTGACAAGCTAAAGCGTCAGGTTGCCAACACGGAGTTCAACTATGCGGATCCTGTGCCTAACTTTGACCGGTCAAAGGTCAAGGGACTTGTTGCGCAATTGTTCACTTTGGATAAGGAGCACACGAAAGCGGGTACGGCGTTAGAGATTTGCGCTGGAGGCCGTCTTTACAATGTCGTTGTTGACACCGAGGTGACGGGTACACAGCTGTTGCAAAGGGGCAAGCTTCGCAAACGAGTGACAATCATTCCGCTCAACAAGATTGCTGCCTTCAAAGCTTCTGCTCAAACCATTGCTACAGCTCAAAACATCGCACCAGGCAAGGTCGATCTAGCGCTGTCTTTGGTTGGATATGACGAAGAGGTATCGGCAGCGATGGAATATGTCTTTGGCAATACTCTAATCTGCGCTGATGCGGATACTGCCAAAAGGGTGACATTTGATCCTAACGTCCGAATGAGGAGTATCACCCTCGAGGGTGACGCTTATGATCCATCTGGTACGCTGTCTGGTGGAAGCTCACCAAACTCTAGTGGTGTCCTCGTCCTTCTGCAGAAGCTCAACAGCCTCACTCGGCAGTTGAGCGAAGCCGAAAGTACTCTGAAGGAGCTTCAGGTCCGAATCTCAAATGAGAAGGCCAAGCTTGATCAGGCTCGCAGAATCAAGCAAGATCTAGACCTGAAGAGTCACGAGATCAAACTCGCCGAAGAGCAGATTGGTGGCAACTCTTCATCGTCCATAATTCAGGAGGTCGAGAACATGAAGTCAACCATTGTAGAGCTTAAGGAGAGCATCGCTGAGGCTAAGTCTCGGCAGGCCAAAGCTAGCGCCGACATCAAGACCATCGAGAAGGATATGAAGGATTTCGACAACAACAAGGATGCCAAGCTCATTGAACTTCAGAAAGCCCTTGATAAGCTACGAGCAGGCCTTGGTAAGAACACTGCCGCAGTAAAGACGCTACAAAAAGAACTCCAAGGCGCGCAACTTGATGCCGAGCAAGCAGGTTTCGACTTGTCTGCCGCCCGAGAGCAATCGCAAGAAGTCGAGGTTGCCATCAAGGCGCAGCAAAAGGATATTGAAGATCTTGCAAAGCAAAAGGCTGAATTGACTGAAACGCATGATACGGTGCAGGCCGAGCTTGACGATGAACGCGCCAAGTTACATCTTTTCGATGATGAGCTTCGAGCATTGGAGGACGCTATCCGCTCCAAGAATTCACGCATTGCTGAGGAGAGCCTCGAAATGCAAAAGCTTGGCCATCTTGTGGAAAAGTTCAACAAAGAACAGCAGGGTGCTGCAGAAAAGGTCGCCCGTCTTGAAAAGGAATTCGACTGGATTGCGGATGAAAAGGACAAGTTTGGTCGTAGCGGAACTCCCTATGACTTCAAGAACCACAACATTGGAGAGTGCAAGTCCACATTGCACAACTTGACTGAGCGGTTCCAGGGGATGAAGAAGAAAATCAACCCCAAGGTCATGAACATGATCGACAGCGTGGAGAAGAAGGAGGTGTCGCTCAAGCACATGATCAAGACCGTCATCAGAGACAAGCGCAAGATCGAGGAGACCATTGTCAGTTTGGATGACTATAAGAAGAAGGCTCTTCAGGAGACATGGGAGAAAGTCAATGGCGACTTTGGCAATATCTTCGCAGAACTACTTCCCGGAGGCAGCTTCGCCAAGCTCGATCCGCCTGAAGGCAAGACTATTAGCGATGGTCTCGAGGTCAAGGTTTGCCTTGGTAAAGTGTGGAAGCAGAGTTTAACAGAACTGAGTGGTGGACAAAGGTAAGCAGTCCCCGACCCCTAAGTGCTACTAAGCAGTGATACTAACAATAACTACAGGTCTCTAGTCGCTTTATCCCTAATTATGGCTCTGCTTCAGTTCAAGCCCGCGCCCATGTACATTCTTGACGAGGTCGATGCGGCGCTGGATCTATCACACACTCAGAACATCGGCCGTCTCATCAAGACTCGTTTCAAGGGCTCGCAATTCATCGTCGTCAGTCTGAAAGACGGCATGTTCCAGAACGCGAACCGTATTTTCCGTACTCGCTTCAGTGAAGGCACCAGTATGGTACAGGCGCTTACACCGGCGGATATGAAGTAACGATGTTGATGGCAACCGAGAAATGTCTGAAATGAGTGCACGAAAGGAACTTTATGGGGATTTGTACATGAGGCGTCGGGCTGGGGGATATAGTGTTCATATCGGCATTAGGATACCTTTTGATACCGCTTGATTTAGCAGGGCGAGGATAGCCTTTGAAATTTATCAGCTAATGTCAGGTTTGCTTTGTTCATGAGAAAGGCTGTGTGTTGTAGGATAATGTGTGTGATGGTGAAAACTCTAGCTACATAGTGCTTGGGGATCACCAATACCCATCTCTTGACAAGGAATTAACCAGACTTTGACGTCCACATCTCGATGAAGAAAACACTGCAATTCCTTATAACTACTAGTTCAAGAGCTATCCCATCAGCTGGTAAAAGGTTCAGCTGGAGGGAACAGCCCTTTTCTCTAGATGGCTTAGTTCAGAGACATCCTGAATCACAAACGATCCACCCTAAAGATGCCGAGTTGCTGCTCGGCCCCCAGATATTGAGCCAGTTCGGAAGGCAGCTCCGCATCAATGTTCAAAGCCGTCGTGATCTCATCCCTAATCTTAACCTTGGCGAACGAATATCCCTGCGCCCGCATCTCCTCGTCGCTGGGGAACGAAACGGGCAGCATGAACTCTTTCTCCGGCATGGCTCTGAGTCCGTGGCTGAGCTTGGCAGAGACATTCTGCACAAGGCCCTGCAGTCCGGAGTCTGTCCAGGGGAACCTCAAGACTAAAAAAGCGCCATCCACATGGCCTAGCAAACGGCTCGTCTTGTTTGGATCAGGGACCCAGAGGTCGAGCTGGATGTTGGCCAGCAACGGGAAGTGGCTATGTGTAACGGGTTCCCACACCGGGCTGTCTTTCTGGAGATTTGCTGCATTCAGCCGAGCAAACGTATACAGACGATCGTACTCTAAGCCATTGGATTGGGCGCCATTGTGGACAAGTTCAATTCCGCGGCATGCCTCGACAGGGAAGACGTGCAAATTCCGACCCTCCCCAACGTGATGATCCGGCAAAGGTTGGCGACGGAGGTCGCTACTCGGGAGTGCCACGCCGGCCCGGGAGTGGGTCTGCCGGAGGACATCGCTGCGGTCCACGGGGACGGGTGGGAAGAGGATGAAGACGGGGACGAGGAAAGCGAGGAGCGTGACGACGAGGAGTGTGAGTGACACAGCGTCAAGGCTCAAGACAAACTGTTTGGTGGCGTCCATCCCAATTCCGATGCCCGATAGCACCGTTGTCATATTTCCCAGGGTCTGTAAGCGTGGGACCAAATCCGTCATAGTCGTCGAGTTGAGGTAAGGGGGGGCTTGAATTAACCCTCAAAGTTGCATGTGTAGCGTGCGCGCACCGCGTGTCTCATGCGAGCTGCGCGATAGGGTTCAGGTCAAGGGGCCAGTCAGCCTGAAGCTATGTTGCTTTGACCTTGTTTTTTTCTTTGCAGATCTCTGTAGTTGTGGCGTAGCCGTTGTTGCAGAATTGACCAGTATATGTAGGTAGCTATGTTTCAAATCTAGTTTAGATTCTCAAAAATGTCGTGATAGGTTCAGGTTGTGCTGTTGAAGTGTGCTTCTTTGGCAGCAAACTTTAGAGTTGTCGGAACTCCTCTCATAGCGTAATTATTGTATCATTTTGTTTTAGATTTGACCAGGGATATTCGAAGCCCTGGTCAAAGATTGCCATATGAACTTATAACATATAACTGTTGATCTGTTGTCCAGACTGAGATCTAACGTTATCCTCCCTCTCATATTACCTTGGGCACAGGGTAGTATCACTCTTGTCTAAGGACGAATTGGCTCCCAACCAGTGTGTAACTAGCCGCTCAATCCATGCTGTCTGTCGCATGGCATCTTCCCGCACATCCGAAGATTCCATCACCGAGATTAGCATGATTGATATTGAGTAGCATTCATACCTTGCAGGGTATTGTATCCATGTAGTATATGTATGATCTACCTACCTGCCTTGTAAAAGCAGGTACATGTGTATAATTTTACATGTCTCGGCCACTCGACAATACATACTTATTGTAGCTGTAGGGATTCAAACTGACCGGAGACATGATATGCCAGGCAACGAACTCCAGCGGAACGGTTCAGCTCCCTCTAGCGCTTTCGTTGCTTAAACCTTGTTGCCACCAATAAGACACTTGCTGACAGCGACGGCAACGGCGACGGCGACGGCAACGGTCTCTATTCAGCTGATCTAGGATCAGAATGAGTCGTAAGGAGTCAGCATGCTGTCTTGTGGTCGAATGGACCAGCAGTCTACAATTGTAGACGTCTTTGTTCCTGTGGGCTCATTGGCCAACTTAGGCGCGCGGGCTCTTTTGCAAAGATAATTCAAGTCCGGATTTAACAGGTTGCAAACAATATCGGAGATGAGTTAATTCCCGTCTGATCCTAGTGCCCTTCCCTTCGTTGATCGCCCTGAGGCTGGGCGGAGATACTTCTGCATTTATCCAGAACCTCCATTCCTGGCTGCCATGTCGTGCCGACAAACTGACTCGTAGGTTGACAACCTGACAGCAAAGCGACCAAGTAGGGGTTGTACTTAACTGGTAAAGTGAATCGTGTATTGTGACAAGGGTATCGTAGTACATACACATGTACGCGCCGTGAACATATGTATGTATGCATGTGCTTTTTAGGCGTCATTACGTTTGTGCTGCGCTGGTCGATAAATAGAGACTGGCCGAATTAAACAGGGGGATACTCGCAGATCTTAACCCAGTCCGGAACTTCAGACTTGTGTAGCAAGTCAACGAACTTAGTGAGATGCATAATCAACCTCGATGATACCTGATATGAGTATTGTGGTGTGATACACTGTAAGCCACCTCCCTCTTCAAAGACGTCGCTCGTCATATGTAATAACTAACGTTAGTTAATACTTCCGGATCCCTGAAGCCGGGTCCGCGCCCCACTTGCTCTGGTTTTCACTTTGAAGAGCCTGCCTTGCCGTGACTTTGTATCCTAGCATCCTGGCAGCCCTGGGACCCTGAGAGGACGAACGAGAGTGAGGCTCGATATTATTAGCGCGTCCGTCCATCTCCATGGCTCCCCGCAACCCCTCAAGAGTCCAGCGATGATACTGGCGGAAGCTCCGTCTTTGCGGTGGATACAGCTGTGTTGATGGCCTCGGAGCATGGAACAGCTGTACAGAACAAGAGTGCTGAAGGCTGTCCATGCCTCATTTACGACCGAGTAGCAGCCGTACAGCCACCATGAATGCCGCTTTCTAGATATATCCAATCTTTGGTTCTTGAAAGCTTGCTTGGGTTTATATGTATTCGCACAATGTCGCAGTTGTCTCCAGCAGCGCTGGCAGCATGTAGGTAGTAATAGGTAGCACCGCTAGAATCATTCTAGACCCCTAGCAAGATCCCTCGTACATACTTCTCAAGAAAGCCCTAGCTTCCGGGCCCGGAGACTTAGGTTTCCCTTTCAAGGCCATGACTGGGAAGGAATTCGCGGATATGGAAGTAGGGCTTGGTACCATCAAGCATCCCCTTGCCGTGACACTTGACGCGCGCGATCCACCTCTGGCATTGATATCTAGACGCTAGCCCTGCTGGTCTCCTCTTCCTGTTGTCAGACCATTTTTGCAAAGATCTCAATAGCGCTTAAAATCCATCAATGCCCTTGAACGTGCGGCAGTGCCCTGTCAAAGGCACCCCGGCAGGCCATAGTCGCATCAAGGGATTCAAGGCCAAGCTCTCTGCAGCTTTAGCCAACATTTCATCATGAAAGGATAAAGGGAATCTTTGGAGAGAAGTGGAGGGAGAGCAAGGATTAAAAAAAAACAAGCGCACGTTGGGCCACAACTGCATGTCGTGATCCTCATTCACTTCGATTATTTGGTGCGAGCTTCCTCTGCTCAGTTCTCAGTTTTACAACTTCCATCATTTATACCCGTAAATTTTGATTGACCACTCAGACGGAACGGGTTGGTATAGCCCATGACTGTCGTTGCGGCCTTTGAAAAGTAACTGTAGTGTGAGAGACCTGTGAAAAATAGTATCCTGTATCCTTTGTGGGTCGCTTGTTGGTTGTCATGATTTAGTTAGACATGGGCCGACGGAGTAGTCATACTTGCAGCAGCGTGACTTGTCATATGTTCCGATGTAAAACGCTGCGAAGCTCTAGAGCTGTTGACAGCACTTCAGTTGTGGCATGAAGGGTCAGCAGTTGTTGAGAATTGGCGTGTTCAAGTTGTCATTCTCAAAGCATATTGCAGTTGCTCGCTGTTTTGAACAGCTCCAAGAAACCAACCGTCCTCGCGAGAGCCTCTTGGCCAAGGCTCATAGAGGATAGAAGCTTATCCTCTGTTACAGCACCTCATTAGTAGTTATGAAAAGGCAGCTCTTTACAGGCCCATGGTCGTCGAAGATACTGGTGCTTATCATAAAGATTACGCATATGAGAGGGTCGCCGACGAATGCCGGCCGTCAGTTCCGATGACGGGGAGCGACTGTATCGACGTAGGAATCGTAAGGCATAACTATACCGGGAGTCTGCATGTGCAAAGATCCTCTGGTCTGCAGGTTAGGCCTCCTTATCCACCACGTAATGGTTGGAAGGATACGGAGTACGTACCAACACACAATGTCAGACAGAGTACGGAGTATGCAGCATTAAACTAACAAGGCATAGTTGATTATTGAATACACCATGTCTGATCTGGTCTTGGAAGCCGGTTTGACGGACCACTCGGGACTTCTAGCTGACGATCAGGAGGAGCCCTGATGAATGCGCCTGCAATAACGACGGCTGCTTCAGGCTGATCCAGTGCTAAATTAAGCCTGGTATGTTGCTTCTCAGCTGAGGAAACTCGCAAGAGTATTCCGCACTACTCCGTACTACACCGTACACTTAGTAGAAATTTCCGACTGTTGAGAACCAAAAGTTGAGGGAAAAACTTGATAGGTCCTGAAATAGAGATGAAATGAGAAAACAACAAATCGTTATTTTAGGGATTGCCACTGGTTTGTTCAGAAAGATGCCTCTTGAGAAATAGTATGTCGCATTCATGATGTCGATAAGAAGGACTTTCGGGTCAATGTCAAACCGAAAAGCCATCGCCATGAAGGCGGGCGTTCATTGCTGGGTCCGGCCACGCGACGACCCGCACGCGGCGCCGGGAACGGGACCTGATCCAAGCGCTCAAGACATCATCAAGCCTGTTTTAATTTGTTGGTGAGAAGATGTCAGAAGTTGGGACGGATCCGGACCGTGGTGTTGCTTGTTGCGCTCCGCGCCGTCTCTTCGAGGGTTTCATTAAGACATGGCCCTTTCTCCTCTTCTTGCGTACCCTTGTCGATGAGGCCCTATCAGATCGCCACTTTTGCTGTTTGAGAGCCAGGGACTGTGACCACACTCCAATGCCAAGCCTGTCAATGACCGGTACAAATAGTTTTTGGGGATGAAGTGATGAGCAGAAGCCGAGATAACTGATGTTGCTCGCGATGGTCATATTTAGGACACAAGGCCAGCTGAATGCACTAAGCTGACTGCTGGCTGTTCTGCTGTGAGTGATTGTTGCCCAAGATTGGTTTAATCCAGTTGCCCTAGTGACTGCCTTCATCTTGACAGCCCTGGGAGGTTGCATCACCGTTGATGATTGTCCCTGTTCATGGATGACCCCTGGCTGATATCACCCCCAGACAATGACAGGTACAAACGGCGCCAAGAACCCAATGGTAAAATACAACAGAGAGCATTATCGCAGCCTAGAACAAGCCGTGTCATCTCTAAGAGACGTGACTGGCGCATTCCTGATAGCTCGAGTCATCTCAATCTCAGGGTTTGTTTTGACTCTGGTCACTGTTTTGCCAACCTCATTGTTGAACCGAGCTATCCACCAGCGTGGTGGGTTGAGTGGCACTAAGCCCCAGCTTGACCAGTTCAATCTTGGTTTGAAAGATCGACCACGGGTAGTCAATCAGAGCGAGTACGTTGGGAGCATTCAATCTCGAATGGGCTGTCGAAGGCTTTGTGGAGCTGTAGGAGTCTTGCAGAGCCTATTCCGCATCGATTAGCTGCTTTGGGTCAAGTCAAGATCAACTTGAGGCTTTCGGGCTGACCTGGAACTCGGTACGTACAGCAGCCCAAGCCCAGGGAAGTGGTTCGTGCTGCAAATGTCCGTCTGCGGTCACGGCATGGTCCAATTCAGGTAAAGCTCTCGCGGCATTTCGTACGGAGATAAACAAGCTTGACCCAGGAAATCGGGCTCATTCTTGCTCCATGTCAAACAAAGCGGAGCTCTTCGGGGTGTTTCAATCCCAGTCAGGCACTTAGGAAACCCAAGGCAGTGGGAAAAAGTAACGAAGACGTCAAGATAGAGACAGCCCGAAAGAGGTTCCTGCAAATGAATTACTCACCAGGCATCACGTACCTGCCTTAGGTAGGTACCTTAGCTCAGGTACCTTACCTGGTAGTTGGCAAGCAGGCACCTCATCGAAGCTGGAGCTCTGACAGGTTCAAGGTTGCCGTTAGGGGGGTGGTTCCTTCCTTCCCATCCGTCCCCTTTCACTTCACTCTAACCCAACCCAACTTCAGCCCCCGCGCCCTGTTTGGTAACAACATCATCCATCCATCTTGTCACTTTGTTATTCACCCTTGGCGCATCGATCATCGTCCTTTAACCATATCGAATACGCCGTTGATGGCTTATATGTCATTGCCAGCTTTATGCTCATATCCTCGTTGCCGCTCTTTACTCGAGACGTACTAGCTGGGGGACCTGCTTAGACTCGCTGCCATGCCCGAAGCCTTCGCCAGTTTTCCTCGAGCTTCTTTCTTTGCCAATCGTTCAGCGTCAAGCCACCTTTAATCGTTTTTTTTAGTTGATCTTGTTTGATCAGAATCTGTTGATTCCTTGAAAACGCATCCACTTTGGCGGTTTTCGTCATCTTACACCTTACACTTGCTTCTCCACGTCTCCACGCTTGCAAACTCGAAAAATTCCTAGAACGTATCCCTATTCTGATCTGGAGCCCTAAATTCCTCTCGATCTGGCAATCACCGGCTCTTTCTATTTTGTCCCCATTACCGGTGTTGCATTCGAGCCCCGACCATCTATTTGCGATTAATGACCTGCTTGTCTGTGGCGTCCCCTCGTCAGACAGTCAAAAGACACAAGCTTAAGCTCTTGGCTGACTCCCGGGACCCACGAGTCCGGGCTTTTTCATTGATCAGCATTTGACCCGTCGGGTCTGCAGGCGACAAGCTCCCTTCCTCAGGGAGTCAACTTTGGTTTTCAGTCTCATCTTCAGGGGCTAGCCAGGACGTTCCAGGTTGGAACGGCCCAGCCGTTGGAGTTTCCTCATCGACGCCCCCATGTGGATCTGTGAACCAGAAACCAGTCTAACCTCTGCCCTACTGCAAAGGGCCCTGACGGCCTCTGCATCGATCAATCTCTCCTCCCTGTCATTGGTGACAGCGTCCTCCACCCCCCGGCTGTATGCTTGCTCTTGTTGACGGCCCTTTCTCAGAATACAACTATCCTAGGCCTCCCTCATCAGTACCGTACAGTGACCTTGCAAACTACCACGTTCCACTAGGCCACCAATACCTTGCTGTTGCGGGATCTATTCGCCGTGCGAGTGAACAAAGCCGACACAAGTCCATCCTTCAATCTTCATTTGGAGATTCTCTGGGGGTGACTCCCTGTATAAACTTTTGAGCCCCTAACGACATCATCTCCCACGCATCTTTACCGCTGTTCCGATTTCGAACCGAGATTGCCTCGTTGTGCTGTTCTGGATTGGAGTGCTGCTGTTGTTATTGTTGCTGGAACAAACAGAGTTTGGCAGCCTGTGGAAAAACCGATGACCTCCTTCGTTCAAGGCTTATTGAATCTTGAGTGTCTAACTCAACTCTCAACGTTAACATACAGCTCAAGTACTCCCAAAAGAACTAGTTTCTTCTCGAAGCTTTAGTTCACTACTTATCACCCCTCAACTACTCTCAACTAGCAAACACAGCTCTTGAAAAGTATGCGGACTGCAAATAATTGACCCACCACGCCCCAGACTTTCTCAACAGATTGAAACACTCAAGCAACTGAAGGCTCTAGATTGAACTGTCGCAATGGGAGACTACTACCACCACTTCCTCTCGTCGATGTCCGGGGTTGGAATGAATTCGGCTACTTCCTCTGAAGAGGCGCTGGACCACCGACTTCGTGGTGCACCGATGCCCATGGTTTCCGCGCCGATGCCCGGGCCATATCAACAGCTTGGGTATTTCACCGGATTTCCTGATCCGATGATGTTCAATCCAAGCAAGTCGCAGAAATCTCGTCGAAAGTCCACGGCCGTCACTCCTGCGGCTGTTGACCATGTTAAACATCGAAGAACACGTTCCGGCTGCTTCATGTGTCGAAGTCGAAGGGTGAAGGTATGTGTTCAGTGGCTGGCCTCGGAATATAAGGTATCTAACATGCTTAGTGTGACGAAACTCGGCCAATCTGCGAACGTGAGTATAGCCCTATGCCACGATTTCTTTGTGTCAAAATTGGTATGCTAATGTTGCTAAGGCTGCAAGAAGGGGAATCGAGAATGCGTCTATCCTGACCCTCCATCGTCAAGGAGCTCAGCAGCATCTAGTAGCAAATCAAAAGAGACTGCTTCTTCTTCTCAGCAAGCCAGCCCTCCTTCCTCAAAATCAGAAGAAGAGGATGACACTGAGCACGAAACCAAGCTTGAGACTATTCTTGACGAAGAAACGGAAGACAAGACAAAATCTTCAGGCTTTTCTACACAATCTAGAAGCGTCTCCCCTTCCACCGCGACAGCAACCCCGAGCAGCCTAGCAGCTGTCTATCCCTCCGCTGAATTTCCTCTCAAGTTGGGAGACGCCGACTGGTCGCATTTACCAGCTGAGTATCAACAATGCCTCTGCTTTTTTGTCGAGAACCTCAATCATTTCAGTTATTGCATTCCACTCGACTCGGACAACTTTTTTACGACGATTCTGCCCAGTGTAGCAATCCGCCATGAGCCTTTGCTTAACGCAGTTGTGGGCTTCTCTGCTTATCATCTTACCCTTCAAAACCCGCAGGGAAAACTGCAAGATTTTCTGCAATACTATAATAAGAGTGTCACCCAACTTCTTGGATTATTTAAAAGAAAGGAGAAACCTAACATTGCAACTCTGCTTACGATTCTTCAACTTGCTACTATCGAAGTATGTGTTGAAGCATATCCTTGTCGATACTGAATGTTCTAATCATGTTTTTAGGAGTACTTTGGCGATTGGGTTAACCTTATGGGCCACCAGAAAGCAGCGTTTGAGATATTGACAAGTATTTTCGCACCGCAAACAGTCATGCAGACTCCCATGGGCCGCATGTGCCTTAGTTGGTACGCGCGATTCGATAACTTTGTTGCTCTAATGGGAGGCTTTCCTACCGATCTACCTCGAGAATGGTTCCTGGCAATGGTGGACTTTTACAAATACGAGATCACTGCTCACCCGGAAGAGTTACATTGGAAAATTGATGAATGGTCCGCCCGACTTCGCCTGATCTCTTACGACATGTCTATTCTGTTCGCGCGAGGCAGCAGGGGTCAGATATCCCAGGAAGACTTTGTCAAAGAACATGATATTATTAACGAAAAGCTCATTGCTTGGAAGGAGAAGCGCGACCCTGCCCTTCAAGACGCAAGATATCTTGTAAAGGATTTCCCACTGCAAGAAACTATCGACCCGGAGGACTTTGTCAATCCATACACTGTCGGTATTCTCTACGACCACCCACTGTTTAACGTGACAGTTCTGTGTGCGGAGTGGAATAGTATTATGATCATGCACAAATGCCAGTCTTCGGGGACAAGACCAGATATACTCTTTGCCGATTTAAATCGTCATGCGTACAGAACCTGCCAGTATTTCGAAACATTGGAGTTTTGGCCCTCAACACCCAAAAGTGTCCTTGTCTTGATACAAGCCTGCATTGCGATTGCAGCTTTATTCTGCCCTCAAGATAATCGGCATCACATGTGGTTCCGTCGAAAGTTCGCTTTACTGGAGACTATGGGGTAAGATTTTAACGGATTTCTAAGTTTTTCTTTTCTTTCTGGGAATTAGTGTCGCAAAAGCAGGAGCTGACTTGTATACAGTTACATACATCCTATTTCACTTCGGACCAAAATGGCTGAGCTATTTCGAGAACCATCATGCGTACACTGGTGGCTACCCAATGGGGAAGGATTCAGCCCAGTATTACAGGAGATTCGGAATTTTGCAGACGAGCGGAATGCTGCAGCTGTCACAGCCCAACAAGAGAGCATTCGTGAGGCTCGGCACATTTTCGCAAAATTGTCGTTGATGGATGAGGCAAACGCACCGCCAAGTTCTGTCCAGGGTTCTACTCCAGAAGAAGGGACAGGCTCATGAAGACAATAATGATAAGGTGTTTCCTGGGTATTTGATTCGCGCAGGCTGAAGACATAACATCCTTAACAGTCAAGCACGTTGATTTCGCATAACATATATCCCTGGTGTTGAAGCAGTTAATAACACCTTGATCAGGGGGTATGTAGATGGTTTCTACTACGACAGAAGGCTTCATTTATGGCAGGTAAATGTGCAGTGATACTCCAAAGATATCGTATGTGGGAAACAACGCATTTTGAAGATTTGGAAATAAAACCGCAATGGGCATATCAAAACATGGGAAGCATTATAACGGTAGGCTGGGAACTAGAAATGAGCCGGAGTTCACTGGCAGGAGTTTTGGAGTACAGAGGGTACCACCACAGACATGCGATCTTGTTACATACAGATGTTGGTTTATATCTTCACAGAATTATTGACATGGATTAGGTATTCCATGTGTATTATCCAGGGTTGATGCCTGTGCCTCGATATGATTTACTACCATATCCTGGAAAACAAGATGCAGAATTCAATTCAATGAACACGCTCCTTTGCTCATCTTTTACTTCTCATCCTTCTTATCCTCCTTCTCGGACGTTGTATCCGTGATTGCCGTTTCACCTTCGGAAGACTTGTGTTCGCTCTCAGATGTAGGTTCAGGGGTCTCTGGAGCGGTAGTACCTGGTGTCTCCCCTGTGGTGGTCTCTGGTGATGCCGGGGGCTTCTCCTCAACCGAATCCTCGTCTGGGGTGCTCTTTTCTTCTGCTTCATCGGGTTTCGCTGAATCCGCAGTTGATTCGGGTTCCTCGGGTAGGGTGTCCTCATTCTTTGCAGAATCTGGCTCTGATGCGGGTTCAACAATCGTTTGATCGGCATCCTTGGCATCTTCTTCGTCTTTGTCGTCGTCGTCGTCGTCGTCATCGTCATCATCATCTTCTCCTCCTCCTTCTTCTTCTCCGGTAGAAGGCTTGTGGGACTCAGACGCAGCTTCTCCCATAACTGATTGCTCGACGATGACAGGAACCTCGGCAACTTCTGGCTCTTCCTCAACAGGTGACGGGGCGGCCAGATGCATGTTTTTCAGTTTTCGTGAAACTCCATCTGGCTCCTCCTCTTCAGCCTCAATCACAGTTGTCACGGCGCTGCCAGTTGAAGGGCTGCTTCGAATATGCCGTCGAGTATTCGTCCTTGTAGGATGCATATTGTCTTCTTCAGCAGGAGGTCCTCGTTGTTGAGACGAGGGCTTTAAAATGGTAGGCGGGGGCTTCTCAGCCTCCTTTTCAACATGAGGGGCCTCGAGACCTTCCGCTTCAGGGGGTAATTTGTAGTTCTCAGCAGGTAGCAGGTCGTACAAGTCGCATACTGTTTTGAATAGCACGTAGAGCCCCGTTTGCCCCTCAACGGACCAGAAAACCCCACGATGCTGGAACCATGCGTGCGCAAACATGCGATGCAGTCTGCGGAATACATTGACCAGATTCTTAACGCCGACGTTCTTGCTATGATTGTCGTTGTGGACAACAAAACGGCTGGGGAAGATCTTTTGGTCAGTCACGACATTGGCGGCCCAGTCCAGGGTGTGACAGCAGTAGTCGATGGCACAGCAACTCTTGGGTTGCTCATGTACAGCGCAAAGAAACTGCCATTCGGAAGCGCGCATCTCAGGGCATGTGGTCGAGCTGCATGGCGGGCTGTCGAAAAGGAAGCCAACAATAAGGGTGTTGCACTGCGAGATGAGGAAGCGACAGAGCTCATAGAGCCAGATGGTTCGATCGACGCCGTGAGGAGGTTGCGCGAGCTGGAGCGCGGTGGCGCGGGTAATTGGTTGGGTGTTGGAAGCGGTATGGTAGCAGTGGAGGGCGGCTAGGTGTTCTTGAAGTTGAAAGGCAGAGTCGAGCTGGTTCATGTTAGCTTATAGTTCCCAGTTTATGGGAATACTGGGCGCAAACCTCATGCAAGGGTATCAAAGGAGGCCCAGCGGCCATATCCGCTGCCTTTGTGCCTGGATGTATCCGCCGTCTAGAGCTCGCATCAAGTTGTGATTGCTCATGAGGTGTCGTCTGAGGACTCGCTGCTAGGCCACCGGACGGAGACATGGGCGGGATCTGGATCTCGGCGGCTGGGGGCGGGCTTGGTAGCCTAGGCGAACTTGGTGCTAATGACATGGTGGTTGATTTGTGAAGTCGCTGCGTAGAAAAGCTCGCGATCAAGATCTTCCCAGATCTGGGCGGTTAATAACACAAGCACACAAGGCTACTTATTGGGTCGACGAGTGGTTGGGCTGGATAAGCCAGGGTTCTTGAGTGGCAGATTCGATATATGCATAAATTTGAGGGACAGTGAATGCAGCTAAAGGGGACTGTGTAACTTACATGCACCGGCTTGCCTGATTCTCAAAAGACGTTTTTGCAAGCGTTGAACTTGGATAGAGTCATATAGGTAGACAATTCATTTTACGACTCAAAGGGTTGGCGATACTATTCAAACGATAGATCTAATTTTTCCATAAAGGTCACTCTCAACAATCCTCAGCCAAACAGTCAGAAACATCAATTCTCTCAGCCATGGATTTTGATGATGACGCCCCGCCAGAGCTGGTTAACACAGCCGCAGACGACGTTGACGATGAGATCACAGTCAAGGTACCGATCACTATAGTTACAGGTAATAATGCCAAAACAACATCCATGCATCTAGCCGCTCTAATAATTTACAGGGTACCTTGGTGCTGGCAAAACAACGCTGCTGAATTATATTCTCACAGCTCAGCATGGCAAGAAGATCGCCGTCATCATGAATGGTTTGGAAGGATCACGACTTGTTAGCAAACAGCCACTAACTTGAACCACAGAATTTGGAGACTGTAAGTTTTCCCGAGCGGGCATATTGTTGCTTGTCTAAACGGTACTACAGCACTTGATATCGAGAAGTCTCTCACTGTGAACAAGGGAGATGAACAAGTAGAAGAATGGCTAGAAGTTGGCAATGGCTGCATCTGCTGCTCAGTCAAGTAGGTCACGACCTCACGATGCTCGTTCACATACTGAACATTTTTAGGGATACTGGAGTCAATGCGATTGAATCTTTGATGTCGAAGAAGGGTGCATTTGATTATATCCTTCTCGAAACTACGGGCTTGGCTGATCCTGGTAACCTGGCACCCCTCTTCTGGGTTGATGATGGCCTTGGAAGCACCATCTACCTTGATGGCATAGTCACTTTGGTAGACGCGAAGAACATCCTGCGCAGCCTTGACGAGCCGAAGGGTATCGTTGAAGGGCATGATCATCATGGCCATGGCCCTGTTATGACCACAGCCCATGTCCAAATCTCTCATGCGGATGTAATTGTGATCAACAAGGCCGATATGGTGACGGAGACGGAACTCAACCAGGTCAAGGAGAGGATTCAGTCAATCAACGGGCTCGCCAAAATCCATGTGACGGAGAGAAGTGTCGTGCCTCAACTAGAGGGATTCCTACTCGATTTGCACGCTTACGACCAATTCAGTGAATCGGACGCAAATGCCAAGGGGCACAGCCATCTGGACCCTGTACGTATTCGTTTAATCAAGCAGCGTTTGAGAGAGGAAATGTGGCTAACCGCTTAGACTATTTCAACCGTCACTATACCTATAGCTCGCCTTGAACCGGGACAACTAGATGCCGTTGACCGTTGGCTGCGATCAGTTCTGTGGGACAACAAACTGCCTGAGGCGAAGGGAGAGGGCGACTTTGAGATTCACCGCTCAAAAGGGCGTCTTGTGTTTGCAAACGGAGACGTCAAGATGTTGCAGGGGGTGAGGGAGGTTTTTGAGATAAATGACGGACCGACAGGGGATGACACGCCTCAGGAGGGTAAAGTGATTTTGATTGGAAGGAATGTGTCAAACGTTAGATTTGAAGACAGTTTCAAACAAGCCATAAAGCTCTAGGAAGCGGTTAAATTGATACTATGTAGGAAAGGTCAACTGAAAAGATTCATTGTGCTTGTTCAGCCTTGGCCAACTTTAAGTATATAATTGGTGTTTGCTATGATGATGTCGGGGTGTACCCACTTATTCCCACCACGGATCATCATCCATCCATCTAAGGTAATGCAATGTGCCGCCAGCCTTCTCCAACGCAGCAGTCAAACCTAAAGCCTACCTAACTAAGGCCAGCCCTGCACTGCCCTGCACTGCAGTAACCGATCGCATCGACAAACATTCTTATCGTTTCAGCACAAAAAGGCATCCACGTCGCACCGAGCAAAGTTTTGCTACGACATCTCGATTTTACACCAACGTACTCGCACCGCGCCGCACTGCAGCACCTTTGTCGCTCGCGACAAACCTCTACAATCATGAATAGGCCAGGTAGGACGCACCCCCACGACCTTATTCTTTTGCAGCCTCCAGACACCGCGCTGCATGCGATACTTGCCAAAAACACTCTTCACGCCTCGTATCTTCGGAATAATGCCACGCCGAAAGAGTTGTGCGCCAGTATCCGATCTCGCAAGCCTCGCTGCTCCCTTCACGACGACCTTGTACCCCTCCGCCGTCCTCATTGACCCCGTTCGGATATCGCCACGATCGCTTCAATGGGTCGAAACGTGGATCAGGGTCAATCTTGGGGTTATATGAAAGCCTTGCTATCAACTAAGCTGAATGACCAAAGCAAGCATGGCTGAACAACGCTGACCATGTCATCGAATCGCAGGGGCAGTGCCACAGACACTCCGCGGAATGCCTGGTGGCTTTGGAGGTCAACAACAATCCCAACAACCAGGACGAGCAGGAACAAACCGATTACCGAACGGAAAACTAGGTACGCGATATTGATCGAGTGCGATTCGCGTCTTGTGCTGGCTAGGTTGCATCGACAATGGGCTCTGGCTAATATTGGTGAATTAATACAGGAAACAACAACTCTGGCTGGGCTTTTGGGGGAGTACCCATGACAGGAGCAGGTCCTCAAAATGCAGGACGACAACTTGGCGGAAACGTTAGCTTTGCGCAGAGCTTGTCAGGATCTCAACCTGCTACATCCCTCGACTTATCGTACGTATAACTGCTACGACAAGCATCCTTGGAGAGTAAATATCTATTGTGATACTTGATAATCCTGGAGCATTAAAACTGTCGTCAGGATAAGCGAGCTAATATCCCCTAGCGAGTTTCCGTCATTATCGAATAACGCTCAAATGTCGAATGCCAATCAATCATCCATGTGGTCAACAGCTGGATCGCGAAACCTTGGTGGACCTATTCAACGCAACCAACCTACCCCAATTTCATCTCAGCAGGGTGGTCAGGATGACATGTTCAGCCCAACCTCTTCCAGAGGGCCTTCGGTGCAAGGCGGATTCAGGTTTGGGAATCAAGGCAACATTGGACAACCATCTCAAGCCCAATCGAGCAGCGTTGATGACTTCCCACCACTCAACCAGACATCGAATGGTGAGATGGGATCAGACCGAACGGCGAGTTTGATGTCCTCTTTGGGATTTGGCTCCCAAGCTGGTCCCGGGCCTTCAACAAGCAACAGGGTCAATGGCCTTTTGAATGCACTTTCGGCCAACAGTCGAGCGACCGAGGCAAGGTCACCACCTGGGATCGGAGCCCCTGGTGAGTTTTTCATCGGTTTATCTCTCATGCATAGATGCTTACTTGGTCAGGTTCTTCAAGACCACAGGATGGCAAACCTCCTGGCCTGGATCAGGATCCTGGGCAGAAAGCCTCCAGGAAGGACGACTCTACGGACGGCGCTTCCTCAGGGGCTTACAACACTGATACTACTCTCGGACGAGCCAAAGACGACCACGAGACACAAGGTCCTGAGGTTGCTGACCCTCTGGCCGGTATGCCCGCAGTAGACAAGTGGGGAATCAAGGGTCTACGGACGTTAATGAACAATTACCCTGACTACCATGCGATGGTTGTGGGTATGGACCCTTCTTCACTAGGACTTGATATATCTTCGCCAGAGTATGTATATCAAACTCTCGCAAGAAAACCTTGCTAACATGACTTGAGGCTGTTTTCAACCCAGAACTATTCGCTTTTTGATGATGCGCCTCCCCGGCCAGCAGTCGCTGCTGGGAAGTTTCGACTGCCAGATTGCTACAACGTGACGAATGTACAACCCATCGAAAGCAAAGTCCAGAGCTTCAATGAAGAGACTCTATTTTGGATCTTCTATAGCTGTACCGCTGATATCAAGCAGCAAATGGCTGCAGTAGAGCTGTAAGGAATACGAGCATCGCGGACGCCATTGTAGTCTACTAACATTTATTATCAGGCACTCCCGGAACTGGAGGTGGCACAAAAAACTCCAGATCTGGCTTACCAAGGACGAGCATATGAACCCTCAAATACTCAGTCCTAACCATGAGCGAGGATTCTACATTGTCTGGGATACAACCAGTTGGCGCAAAGAGAGGGTATGTCGGATTCCTTGACCGATTTTGAGGATAGAAGCTAACGAATGGGCAGAGAGAATTCACTTTGCACTATGGTGACCTAGATACAACGCTGAACCAAGCGCAGGTTGGACCTTAGCATGCGCGCGTTTTTACCTCGGTTGGAGACACTTTGCTTGGTACAGGTGATCGTGGGCTGATACGTATGAAGCGTACAACGGGGCGTTATGGCATCAAGACAGGGCAACTGTTTCTTGCGGGGATGGGATCGGACCTGGGTTATGAATGAAACGCTCTGCCATATCGAGGTTGCTGGCTTGTCGCCTGGATATAGGGCTGTGCCGTGTCAATAAAATGATGCTTTTCGGTCAGCGCAAAGTATTGTGTCTGTTGGTTGAACAGTGACGAATGTATGAATGTTGTGTCGCTATGAACGTCGTGAGAAATACGGATACGATCTGAGGTTCCCTTCTTACTATAATATCAGTAAGGATGTTTTATGGCCGACAAGTAAGGTACATAATATCTTATTACTTCTCACCTCATCACGAGTAGAGGTCAAGTTAGCATTGTGGTGGTTGTCGCTGGCACGATTAGCCGAGGATTCTCCACACCCAATGCTTTGCTCACAACCCTCTAGCGCCCCCTGCTCCTCAAGGTGGGCACATTGGCGTCAGGACGCATGGATACCACCGGCCCACGTTCCAAACTCAACTAGCTCGTGAAACTACTTGTACTTTACATCCTAAGTTATCGTCATCTCAACTTCTTTCTTGGACGACCACGTCCCCCCTCGGTCTATTTTCACACTCCTGTCACTGCAGCGAAACGCCCTTCTCGCGCACTATACAATCATGTCGGAAGATCAAATCTCATTGCCATATCTACTGGCCATTCTAGTCGTTTCCGGCTTGATAATACGATATCTGTTCTTTGCAGGCCCATCGCCACCTCGCGCCCCGCGATCCCCCGAGGCATTTCTTCGATCTAGAGAGATTGCGGTGGAGAGGATACAGCAGATGTTTCCACAGGCCGATAGACGGAGCATTCTTTGGGATCTGCAGCGCAACGGAGGAAATATTCAGAACACGACAGAGCGAATACTGGCTGGACGACTGGATACGGTATGCCGAGAACACTTGTTGTGTCATTGCCTGATCAGGCCTTTTGCTGACAGTATTACCACTCTAGCCTCCAGTCACTTTCCAACCGCCTCCCCCTCCAGGCCAGACAGCATCGAGCAGCAGCGCTGCGACGGCGACTCGGCAACCTGAGAAGCCAGCGCAGCCGGATCTAATTACTCGATACAACTTGAAGAACAAGCTAGACACTGCGTCGCAGGAGGGTGAGGATGCTAAAGGCAAGGGCTGGAGTTCGAATCGTGACGAGCGCCAGGCTTCGTTGCAGCGTAGGCGGGATGAGATGATTCTTGCCGCGAGGCGGAAAATGGAGGCCAAGCTTGCAGCGGAGAAGGCGGCACAGGGAAGTTAATATATTTATATATACGATGTAGTAGATAGTAAATAAGAACAGTCAATTCCTTTGACACATGTCGCTTTCGTAGCAGTCACATGTACTAGGCCGAGTGAGATATTCAGGAATCTTGAGAACCACACTCTTCTTACTCAGGCACATATTGGATGTTGTATGAATTAAGCCGATAACATCATTATTGATGAGGCGTAACGAAGCTGGAAGATCTGCGTCAATGCTAGTAAGCCAGCCCTCTTGTAGAATAGTTGCGTTGATCACATGTGCACCCCGATGCCACTTCTTACGCCATTCAGCGGTTGAGATTACATGTGAGTTCGTTTGAGGCCAATATGGAAGACGACATGTTTCACGGCGTGAAAAAAAAAGGTCCTTGACACGACCATTCTTCCGTAAGTTATGGTTTGGCCTGGTGCTCTCATTAATGTCAAAGTTGCCTCGATATTAGGAGATGTGGCAGTGCTTGCGTGGCGTTTGTGGCAGTGCCTCCATTCAGGTACCACGAGAGAAAAGGCCTCCAACTGAATTGAAGCTTCAAAGAGATCGTGAGGGTTTAATTATGTCCAAGTTAGACAGAGTTGAGTAACGGTTGTACGCCGTTTCACGGAGCTGTCACAGAGCTTATTTTACCAATGCGGCACTGAGCGAATGAGTTCGTTTATATATTCCGTTCATTCAATCTTGCGCCTTTATAAGAATTGTTAGAACAATCAACAATAAAAGCCAAGGGTATTGTAAGATTGTACTCCGTACCTAGGTAGGTAGTCTTCGAGCCCGAAGTGGGGTTCCGGGGAGTTCTTGGTTGCTGGTACAAAAAACCCCGCCACATGTTTTGTTTTCTTCTGAGCCAGACCCTGCACTCCTGAAGTACTTCTCTGACAGTAATCTGCCGCGCCTACTGGCTTCATCAGCAGAAAGAAGAAGCAGATACTTCCACGTCCAAGGCAGTTTCTGAAAGTTAATCGACACGCCGTTGCGGGTCCCTCATCGTGAAATTCAGGGTCCAAGGACTGCTCTAAGGCGATCCTCGAGCTGAGCCACAGTCTCTCAACGCGGCCTTCTGCGGTACACACTCTCACACTGGGAACCAAGTACTTTGGAAGTACCCTTCGCATACCCACCTCCAGCTTCATTCATTCACCTGGGTTCTAGTCGAAAAGGGTACGGTACCTAATAATCTCTGATCATCCTCGACGCGCGAGCTTCGCCTTCACTCTTCTTTCTTTCGACTTTACTGCGTCTCTTCTCTCGAGAACTTCACTAATGCTTTCATCCCCTCTTTAGACCAGCCGTCGTCCTCTCTTTGCCTGTCCACCTTGATGCCATCTTCGATCATCAGCGTCACGTTCAAGATTTGACGTCATTTTGGTAAGTCTGCATCTTCCTTGGATCAGCTCCAGACTGGCATTCAGTATCGCCAACCAATCTGGACCATTGCTGCGCATGTCGGGAGACATAGGCGGATGGGATAGCCACTCAGGCCCGAGTTCCCTTCTCTGCGCGGACCACCATGTTACTTGTCTTGCCCATTTACTTGCCTGGCACTCCCTAATCTTGACATTCTGATCATAGCCTGATCTCGCCGCTTCAACTCCAACTCGTGCACTTGCCTGTCAATATTGGTGCTAACATCAAACTGCTATAGTGGAACTTGACATTCAACTACCTTGATCTTGATTGAGCTCTAGCAAACTACAACATACCAGCTTTACAAGACGCAAGCTACGCTGCGCGTTTGAGTGCAGTGCCCAAGATTACCGAACAGCGACCGATTCGATTTGGAGTTAAGACTCCCTCGCGGACCTGAAACGTCACCAAGTGATACCCTCAACAACAACCTTCATGCCTCCTACAAAAATAGACAGTTGATATTCGGAAGCGTCTTCGTCAGGTAATAACTGCCAAGGCTACAAATATATCTCTGCCATCGCACGACTTTTTGATTGCCCGTCCGCTGGGCCCCTTCAACTGCGATGGGTACACCCCGAGACTACTATGCAGACTTAGAGCTGCCTCCAACCGCGGACCTTTCAGACATCAGGAAGCAATATCGAAAACTTGGTATAACTGCCTCAAGGCCTTTGTTATCCGTAATCGCTAACCTGGCCCATAGCTCTCAAGTATCATCCTGATCGTAACCCCGGACGAGAACAAGAAGTCAACACCCAGTTCCAGATCATCCAAACGGCGCACGAAGTTCTCTCGGATCCCGAAGCAAAGGCCAAGCATGACGCCTCACGAGCTCGCAATAGATATCCCGGTGCTTCGGGTGTTAAGGGCAACCCGTGGTCGAACGTGAGCGCCCAGTATCCGCCACCTCCACGACGTACGAATGCAAGCGCTCGAACCACGCCATCAGGCGCACAAAGATGGCAAACGCGCTTCTCCTCCGGTGTACCTCCCACCGCGAAGCAGTACACAGCATCAGATGCTGAATCAAAGAAAAATGCCGCCCGAGCATTTGAAAACATGCGCAAGGGCGCATCAACTAAGACTAGCGAACAATCACGACCCCCTCCTCCACCTCCACCTCCCCCACCACGGACGGAATCTGCTAGGCAGCGCGCTGAAGCTTCTTTTGGTTCAAGGAAGACAGGATTTCATCCCCGAACAGCTATGGGTGATGAGCCTCCTGTAACAAGCAACAATTATAGCTCGAGACCGGCCTCGGAGCGATATGCGCAGTCTTACTCCCAAGAAGCCCCTCAACAACCTCCTCCTGTTCCCCAGAGACCACCGCCGACTGCGATGCCTGATCCTTTGAGCCAGTTCAGAGATCGAGATAGCTGGGCAGACCCTCGACAAAGTAGCCCCTATACGTCTCATGGGGGTGAAAAAACGAATCCTTTTGACGGTATTAATCTCAATCGAGCCAAGAGCACTCGAGAAGCTCCTCGTCAAGACCAGTCTTCTCCGGATAACGAAGCTTTCAATCGACAACGTAGTGCTAGTGTGCCAAAGGGCAGTAAGGCCGACGACGTTCCTCCGAGCACTCAAGCTCCCGAACAACCTTCGATACCTCAAGATCCCGCGGATCGGCCCAAAGCTCCTTTAAAGAAGACTCGCAGTGGCTTCAAGAGTGTGCCCTTGGGACCCAACCAGCAGGCGACTGAAGTTCCTGCAAGCAGTACCCGTAAGTGAATGCGAGGACTTAGAGAGGATGTTTAGGTTATTAACGTATTAACAGCCGCCGAATCACCTGGCGGCCCATCAATGTATGACAACCCCTCTTCTACAAAATCAAAGCACCCTCCATTTTCAAAAAGCTCCAGCAAGTGTCGCGGGCATCACGGATCTGGATACGACGATGTGTGCCCATATGGAGTCTCTAGTATATCTCGTCACCCGTCGCCGAGTGGCAGGCAGGACTCACCACACCAATTAACTCACTTTGAACGGCAACAAATGGATTTCCTGGCAAAACTTATTAGCAATGCGAGTTATGGGAGCCCTGTCAAGAAACCGAAGCACAGTGATCGCAGCTTAGACCCCTATGGTGTTCAGAACCATGCTAACAAGGCCAACTCAAATAGCTTTAGTTTCCCTGTCAACGACGACACATTTGCACGGACCTCGCCCGACATGAATCGATTTGTTAGAAAGAGTACTGACGACATAAACACCAGTTTTGCGGAGGAGGAAGATGCCACAGGATGGGAATTCAATGCTGGTGGAACTGAACAGGGCCCAACAATGGGCCGTAGGTCAAGCCGTCGATCCCCTGGGAAGCGTCCTACAATGAGTGGTAAAAACACGCCCAGCTTCATGTCCGACTCTGAGAGACCCGATTCTACTAAACCTGAGTCGGCTTTTAACCCTGCAGGTTGGGACTTTGGTCCGCAAACTTTCGTTCCTCAGCCGTCGAAATCTGTATCACCTACTCGAACAAGCTCACGAAAGCCCAAGGCTTCCAAGAAGGCAAGCCACTCGACGCTGGTTGATGATGAAGACAGTAGCAGCGAAGAGGAGATTCTAGAATGGCGTGGCCGGAAGATGCAAGACGCACCACCCGCGGCTGAGAGCCCTCAGGCAATGGACATAGATACTCCACCTGCGTCGACCTCAATGCCACCACCTCGGCCTCCCAAGGTTCACTCGCCTCAACCATTTCCAACAACGCCTTCGCCTCAGCCTACTCATCCTTCGACCCAAGTACCGCAGCCCGTCCAAGTGAATCAAGAACCTGAAGTGGATCCCATGCCTCACGCCGCTCGAAACATCAATGTTGAACCCTCCAGACCAGAATGGCGACCAGGCAACGTTGATACTGTCAACGGTAATGATCAGAGAGCAGAGAGTCCTAAGAAGCCGTTCAATCCAAACAATGTGGGATCGGAAGACAGTGAAGAATTCCTCGCTAGCTTCGCCGAACTTAGGAATGTGGCTCCGTTCGCCCAGCAAAGCTCAGGATTGAAGTCTTTCTCGGATTTGAAGGATAACCTACCTTTCGAGAGCAAGCCAGCACCACAGATCGCAATGAAGCTTCCTAAGGTCCACCCCTTGATTTTCCCAGCGGCGCCCAGCGCTCCTCAAATCCCAACTGCTGTTGCTGTCAACGGAGCTCAGCCAAACGCACTATTTTGGGAGACTTATGTCAAAGATTTTGAAAACTACTTGGAGCAATGGGACACTTTTAATGCCCAAGTCGTTGATCATTTTGCTACGCGGAAGTCCCACATTTACCGCCTCCGAAAAGAAAAGGGGTATTCATTCTTGGAGACTCGAGACGATGGTGACATCCAAGAGTACTACAACTGGCTCGAACAGGACATGGACGTTCGCCGACGCTGGACGGCTGCATGCGAAGAGCATGAGCAGCGATTCCGAGAGTTTATGGCGTTCCGAATGAAGATGAAGTAATGGATTGGTTTTGTTTTGTGGAGTTGGCAGTACATGGGATGAATCGACTTGTGCACTTTGTCAATATGGAGTGCGAAGAGGGTTCGCTGTTTTCCAACGGAGACGATATGCATATTGCAATGGATGATATAGGGCATTTCTGCGGGATTCACAAGTTTACGGCAATAGGCAGTTCTGGATTTGGGCGATAGCAGGCGCGGTGCGGGCATGCAGTGCACGGAGTTAGCAATTCCGTTTAATTCTGGCTCTGTTCGTTATTAGTGGTCGTTTGGCGATTTGCATTTAAGGCGTTCTCGCTATGACCGAGACTGGAGGCCTTTGACGGCATCAGCTTGGTAGGATTTGGTCTTTGGGGATAGGACCCCAAGACGTGTATATGATGGTACGAGCAAACACATAGAAATAGACAAGGTGATATTTCTTAGCTGATATGTTTCCCGCATTTCATGGATACTTGGGCTTGGGTAGGGAGTGTGATTTACTGTCTGTTATGAATCTGCTCTCTGCCTCTATATCGCTAGATAATATATTACTCTACAGTCTTTCTAGAACACCTTTGTATTTAATCTGCAGTTATCGATCGAGAATCTTCTGGTAGTAAGAACCAGTTTGCTACCCCTGAGTCGCTCTTTGTTTATTTGGCCCACAATCAATTATTGGAGCACCAAGCTGATTCACTGCCGCTCTAGGTCACAGTTTCGTCCGATCTCCTTTCCAGTTATTTGTTCGGTAGAGAGGGGTTATGCTCTTCTATATCTCGCTGCCTGGCAACATCCTCTTCTTGTTTCTCCTCCAACAACAGCGTCTCTTCTGCACAAGCACTATATCTCATCTTTACACTGCATTCTTCTATATCTACTCTACATCAACATCATCAACTCGTCAGTATCATCATGTCGGACACTCCCAAGGCGAACGCGTGGACTGAAGAAGCCAAGGTAAGCCTGATGATATTCATCTTTGCCTATAGCAGAAGCTGATCATCAAAACAGAACGAGCTTCTTCTGCGCATCATTGCCCAGATGAAGCCCGAGGGCAAATCGATCAACTGGGCCGAGATCAACATGCCAGGCCGCACTGTCAAGAGTCTGCAGAACCAGTGGACTTTTTTCAACAAGAAGATGGACGCGCTCAAGCAGGAGTCTGCTGATGGCACTGCACCCAACACCCCTGCTAAGAAGACTCCAGGTAAGATCTCGTCCTTCCTCTGCTATGTCACCACTGCTCACACATCTATCTAGGTCGCAAGCGTGGCCCCAAGGCCAAGAAGGTTCAGTCCGAGGACGATGAAGACGCAACCCCCGCCGATAAGAAGCCCGCCCGAAAGCGTCGCGCTCCTTGTGAGTTCACCACGTTCCTCAAGTTTGAGTACTTTATTGACGCTGTGCAGCCGAGACCCCTGAGCGTGCCGCCAAGACTGTCAAGAAGGAGCTCAGCGACGCCATCATCAAGGGTGAGGCCGAAGAAGCTGAGGAGGAAGGTCTTGGAGAAATCTAACCTTCTTCTTCTCCTGATCCTATCTCCGATGAGGAACGACACTCGTGCTAATGCCACGGGATAACGATTGGAACGATGAAATAAAGTACATGCCCTCATGACTATGAGATATCCTTCTACTTCCAAACAACATTCATCATTTTCGCAGCATGGTACGAAAAGGAGTTTTGGTAACCAGACAGGCAGGCAGATTTAAGTGAAGTGTGAAGGATAGGCAGTCTGAAGACTGGATGAAAAGGCTATGGGAGATAGTAAATAGCCCAACAAACGAAAACTGCCGCTGATTTCTGCTTGATTCTTTAAATCTTCCATGATTGACTGACACTTGTTTCAACAAAAGAGTCTTTCCTTTCGTTCTGTTGCCCTTTACATGCACAACGATAGGTATGTCGGTAATCCTCAAGTGATATTACAAAAGTCCTCTTCGGATGAATCAAGTAGCATTCATTAAAGGAAGATATTGGTATTTTGTTAGAGGAATTTAAATTCACCATATGTTATTCTTACTTCATGTTCTATGTTTAGCTTATACCCATGCATCATCGGAATACAACCGACAGTATTGACTATTAGCGGTGTAGTGCAGTGGCCCCGGGTTGTGGGGGAGGTTAAAAGTTCGATGGAGCCGGCAGCAGAAGAAGAAACCGTAGGTGAAGAATCAGGCGAGACTAACTCTTGACATGCTCTCAGCAACGATCCATCCTTCCGTTCATTTATTGTATTGGTTTGCCTTACTCTACACTTTTTCGTGTCTTATCGCCAACAATTTATCTAAAAATCTTTCTCAATTATGAATTAATGTGATTGTCTTTCAAATTGTAGCCAGTATCTACCTATCTATCCAACTAACATAGGTAGCCATGGCCGGTTCCGGAGACGAAGAAACAGCACCTTTACTTGCTACTTCGACAACTAGCGACATACACGCTTCATATCAGTCACTAAGTCACAGCAGTAGTATCAACGAATATGTCAACAGTAGCTCAAATCCTTCAGATCCCGAGTCTTGGACGCTCAGCCAAAGCACGCGTCGACTCTATGTGTCTCATACTCTCTCAACATGGAACTCGCGCGTCTTTGAATTCGGGAGCGTCTTGTATTTGGCTTCCATATTTCCTGGCACTTTGATGTCTCTCGCAGTATATGCATTGGTGCGTGGTGCTGCGGCGATTACATTATCGTCTTGGGTTGGACAGTACATTGATCGCAATGACCGCCTCAAGACGGTGAGGTTGTCGATTGGTAGGTTAATTCAATATCTCATGGAAAACCCTATATGTTAATTCGAATAGTCTCACAAAGACTTGTTGTCGCTGCCTCATGTGTCATATTTCTTGTATTAAGCAAAGTGAAATCTCTCTCTCATGAAGTGCGGATCGGTCTGCTTGCTATCTTAATCCTTATGGCCTGTGTTGAAAAACTGGCAGCCATAATGAACCTCGTTTCTGTCGAAAGAGACTGGGTATGTTATCGAAAAAAGCAAAAGCATGGCACATTCTAATGATTAGCAGGTTATTGTTGTGTCTGGCTCCGACAGTGCTGCACTTCGAAGTATGTCATCCCACGACTCAGTTGGACTTGTTCTAACCTGCCTATAGCCATGAACTCTCAAATGAGGCGTATAGACCTTATTTGCAAGCTTCTAGGACCCTTTTTTATAGGAATAGTCGATGGTATTTCCACCGAAACAGCAATTCTCGTTAACCTAGCTATGAACTGCGCCTCCGTCGTGGTTGAATACTTCACCATTGCTAGAGTAAGTTTTCACTCGTACAATTGATGAGGAATATCGTACTGAACTGTACAGGTCTATTATCAAGTACCAGAGCTGCAAACCCCAAAGACTACGTCTGGAATCGAAATGCACAACGATGTGAGCATGCAGCAGACTCGCCAGGGTCTCTGGAAGTCATGCAAAGAGGGCGTGCAGAAAGCGTACCATGATCTTGGGCTCTACTTCAAACACCCAGCTTTTCCTCCTTCATTTGCAGTGGCGCTTCTTTACTGCACAGTCCTGTCTTTCGGGGGAGTCATGGTGACCTATCTACTGTCAAGCGGATATACCTCGACTCAGATTGCTGTGATGAGAACAGTCTCTGTGACCTTTGAAATTTTGGCTACATGGATTGGACCGTGGGTGATGAAAAAGATTGGGCCAGTTCGTGCTGGTCTCTGGTTTTTGAGTTGGCAGCTGGGGTGTTTGGCGGTTGGCGTATCTATCTTTTGGCGATACGCTGATAATGTCCTCATATCGACTCTGGGACTTGTAGGTGGCTCAATGCTTAGTCGAATCGGACTCTGGGGTATCGATCTTTCAGCACAGATCATTATCCAAGAGGTAGGTCCCCTCGCTCGTTCGTCGTAGAGATTCGCTAACTGTACATGATGCAGGAGGTTGAGGCGGAGAGCCGAGGGGCCTTTTCTGCAGTGGAAGCGAGTTGGCAAAACCTATTCGAGATGTGTTCATACACATCAACGATCATATTCTCGTCGCCTAGCCAGTTCCACAACCCAACAGCGTTGAGCGTCACAGCAGTGTTCTGTGCATGGACTCTGTACAGCTGGTTTGTGAAGAAGCGACGAGGACATCTTGTTCACTGGCCGAGTTGCATTTCTCCAGAGAAGCAGCAAGCAACGATAGAAGACCTATTTGAGTCGATGCCGTCGAGACGAAGAGAGGGGCTTTGAGGGCGTACACCCAGATAGCATCGCACGAGACACGTTAACGGTCACCTGGATCGCGACGCAGTGCAACAAGACTACGATGCCACCGGATCCTGTGGGTTGGGAACCATCCACGTTTATTTCCGTGTCTCGGACGGCAGCGGTTGTCTTTGATATGCATGCATGGCATGGCCTCGTGGATCGAGGAGCAACCCTTTGAGATGATGCAGGCCGGGCCTCATAGGGGAGCACGACATTGCGAACGGTGGACTTTAAGGGTCAGTCTTGGATGTCTTGGCTTACTCAAGCTGATATTACTACCCTTCTCTAGCAGTTTGAGGGTCAGGTGCAGTCGTATTTATATATCTGAGAATGAGACATGCATTAATGAAGTTAGTATGGCCCTACAACTCGAACTGTTGAAAACTTGAAATAAGGCGTTACTGTGTTCAAAAGCAGCACAAAAGTCTCAATCGCACACCATCTCAGGTCGCATTTGACTGGTCACCTGTCGTTAAGGTACAGTTGAAAAAGTTATGGCACACCATCTTACCATGACACACACCCACACAATTTCACAACCCTTTTGTCTTGTCGGGACGGACAAGGCGGGGAGAGGCCGAGAAACTGCATAGATATGCACAGTGGCGGGTCATCTTGTTAGTGAGAGCGGGAGTGACGGCTTTAGCGGGCTCGGGGGTATCATTTCCCCTGTAGTGTAGTGGACTCTGCAGAGAGGTGCCGCTCCCGTCCAGGTGATCCACACCACACCCAGGGGCAAGGCCAAGGCAAACAGGTGTGTGCCATCATATGGAGGGTACCTATATTGTACTGTGCTTTAAATTTTTCCCCAGATCTCAGCCTGGTCACCACAGGCGAGGCCTCATAAACCATTCTTCTTTTTTCCATCCTACTTCTTCTTTTGATTAATACTTGTTTAGTCTTCCCTCAACACTGTCCATCCGACATTGGACTCGCTGTTGTCACTATTTGCGCCTCATCTCGGCTTCGTCACTCTTCGCGATCCTTGCCTGGCCTTGTGCCAATAGCAGTCCCTTTCGATCCCTTCACAACCACCGAAGCCGTCCTCTTCGTCGCGGCCCATTGTCCCAAACCCATCACAATTCAGAATCATTGTTCATCATGAACGGCGCCGCTTCTTCGCCAAGGGTTAAAAGAAAGGCCCCGGGTTCGCCCGACCAGGCTCCCCCCGCCAAGAGACCCGTCAACGGAAAGCTCTCGCCCGATGACAATACGCCCGATCTTGTTGAATTCGACGACTTGACCGACGCATCGGACGATCTCCATCCTCACGCCATGTATATCGGGACACCAGGGAGCTTGGGCGAGTGGCAGGATACAATCCAGAAGGTGGTGCGCAATGTCGTTGCGATCCGTTTCTGCCAGACTTGTTCCTTCGATACCGATTCCGCCTTGACCAGCGAAGCTACAGGATATGTCGTTGACTCTGAGAGAGGGTACGTTACATTTACAATTGGTGTTCAACAACGATAAAGCTAATATCTCGTAGGTACATCTTGACAAACCGCCATGTTGTCGGTGCAGGACCCTTTTGGGGCCACTGTGTCTTTGATAACCATGAGGAGGTTGACTGCTATCCCGTCTACCGCGATCCTGTGCACGACTTTGGAATTCTGCGGTACGATCCCAAGGCGATCAAGTATATGCACGTTGATGGCCTAGAACTACGACCTGACCTCGCAAAAGGTATGCGCTGGGTATGGAAGCCTGTACAAGCCCGCTGCTAACATGATTTTTAGTTGGTACCGAAATTCGAGTTGTCGGTAACGATGCGGGCGAAAAGCTCAGTATTCTGTCAGGTGTAATCAGCCGTCTAGATCGAAATGCTCCGGAATACGGCGAGGGATACAGCGATTTCAACACATGTTACTACCAGGCCAACGCCGCCGCTAGTGGAGGAAGTTCTGGAAGTCCGGTCGTGAACAAGGATGGCAGCGCTGTCGCGTTGCAGGCTGGCGGTCGATCTGATGGAGCTTCGACAGATTATTTCCTTCCTTTGGATAGGCCATTGCGTGCTCTGCAGTGTATCCAAGCTGGCAAGCCTGTCACACGTGGTGATATTCAGTGTCAGTTCCTTCTCAAGCCATTCGACGAGTGCAGAAGGTTGGGGTTGACCCCTGAATGGGAGGCAGCCACGCGCAAGCAGTTCCCCGAGGAGACCAACATGCTTGTGGCTGAGATTGTACTCCCTCAAGGTCCCTCGGACAACAAGATCGAGGAGGGTGACGTCCTCATCAAGGTCAACGGCGAACTGATCACCCAATTCATTCGACTGGATGATATCCTGGATTCCAATGTTGGCAACACCATCAAGCTCCACATTCAGCGCGGCGGGCAGGATATCGAGGTGGAAATCGAGGTCGGAGATCTTCACAAGATTACCCCTGATCGTTTCGTTTCGGTGGCAGGTGCCAGTTTCCACGATTTGTCTTACCAGCAAGCTAGGCTATATGCTGTCGCGGTCAAGGGTGTCTATGTATGCGAGTCAGCAGGATCCTTCCGGTTGGATAATACCGACAATGGCTGGATCGTGCAAACGGTCGATCACAAGAAGGTGCCAGACCTTGAGACATTCATCCAAGTGATGAAGGCAATTCCAGACCGTGCAAGGGTGGTTATCACTTACAAGCACCTCCGTGACTTGCACACTCTCAATACTGCTGTTGCCTACATTGATCGTCATTGGGCGTCCAAGATGAAGCTCGCAGTCCGAAATGACGAGTCAGGACTTTGGGACTTTACTGACTTGGGAGACCCGTTGCCTCCCGTTCCACCTGTTCGGCGGTCCGCCTCCTTCATTCAACTGGATCATATGCCGCATCCAGGTATCGCAGACCTGATCCGCAGTTTCGTCCATATTAACTGTACGATGCCGCTGAAGCTTGACGGCTTCCCTAAGAATCGCCGTTGGGGTATGGGTCTTGTGATTGATGCGGAGAAGGGTCTCGTCTTGATCTCTCGGGCTATTGTCCCTTACGATCTTTGTGACATTACTGTTACCATCGCTGACTCTATCATTGTTGAGGGCAAAGTTGTTTTCCTACACCCTCTTCAGAACTACGCCATCATCCAGTATGATCCTTCGCTTGTCGATGCTCCTGTCAAGAGCGCTCGCCTGAGCAACGAAGTTCTTACGCAAGGAGCCAAGACATATTTCCTAGGCTACAACCGCATAGGCCGTGTTGTGCATGGATCTACCAGTGTTACTGAGGTCACCGCAGTAGCCATTCCCGCCAACTCGGGCGCTCCTCGCTACCGCGCCGTCAACGTTGATGCAATTACGATCGACAGCAACCTTGGCTCGACCTGTAACAGTGGTGTTCTCGTTGCGCCTGACGGCACGGTTCAGGCCCTCTGGTTGTCATACCTGGGTGAACGTTCGCCATGTACTTCGCGTGACGAAGAGTATTACCTTGGTCTAGGCACCAAGACCTTGCTGCCTGTTGTAGAGTCAGTCCAGAAAGGCATCAACCCTAAGCTGCGCATATTGTCTGTGGAATTTAGATCGGTCCAGATGTCGCAGGCATCTGTTATGGGCGTTTCAGATGAATGGATCAAGAAGGTCACTCAAACCAACCCCTCTCATCACCAGCTGTTCATGGTGAGCAAGAGAACATTTGAGCGAGTCAATCACCCAGTGTCCTTGCTTGAGGGAGACATTATTCTCACCTTGAATGGCAAAATCTGTACCACTATTTCAGATTTCGACCTGATGTACTCGCACGAAGTGCTCGACGCTGTCATCGTCCGCGAGTGTGAGGAAATTCACTTGCAAATACCCACAGTCGCAGCAGATGATATTGAAACGGACCATGCTGTCTCCTTCTGCGGTGCTATTCTTCACAGGCCTCACCAAGCTGTTCGACAACAAATTAGCAAGCTACACAGCGAGGTGTATGTGTCTAGTCGGATTCGAGGATCCCCGGCTTACCAATATGGTGTTGCGCCAACCAACTTTATCACTCATGTGAACGGTACGCCCACGCCTGATCTCAACTCTTTCATTGCCGCGACCCGGGAGATTCCCGACAATACCTGTAAGTTTACCTCCGATACCGATAGTAGAAGCAGTGCAGCTAATATAATCCAGACTTCCGACTCAAGGCAGTGACGTTTGACTGCGTGCCATGGGTGATTACCATGAAGAAGAACGACCACTACTTTCCGACAATGGAATGGATCAAGGACGACAAAGAGGCTTGCGGTTGGCGACGAGTCACGTACGAAGGGAAGGATGTGTTCAAGGGAGAGGCAACTGATGGCGTGGCCCCAGTTGCAGAAGATGCCGATATGGAGTAGAAGCATCTTAACAAGGGTTGCAAATCCTCAACAGATAGGGGAGTGTACCAGCTAAGACGCCATCTGGGGTTGTTTGCTGTTTAAACAGCTGGTTACGGCTGTAGGATTAGGATATGGCGTTATGGCGATGAAGGATCCCGTTTTCAAGGTTTTCTGGAGCTATGAGTTAGCACTTGGGACGAGGCAGGACTATACACTTATGAAGGATTGGTGAATTGTTTAAAGTTAGAACTGCAGTAACTGTGCAGGTAGGAGAGAGGAGCCTTTTCTCTATATCTCGGCACTTGATAATTACAGAACTACAGACAGTCTACCATATTGGTTGCTGACTTATAGTTGCATAATTCTGGTACGATTGAACCAGGTGTCTTGCCTACACCTGTAATTCTGTAATGTTTGCTCTGGGTTTCTACTGGATTGTTCTATACAAGGCTGCCTGGGGAAGTTTGTAGAAGCCCGCGTAACATATGACTACCTTAGTAGGTAAGTTAGTATATACTGTACCTTGGTACAATGAGGTACAGTAGTACTTCCAGGTTGTAAAGCTTCGGCCTGATCCGGATGAAGCTGTAGTGGGGCCGGAAGCTGCCCAGTGGGAATGAGCTCATAGGAGCTGGGCACGACAGAACAGGCTTCAGGCAGTTGTTAGTCTACCCCTCCACTCTCCTCAGGTATCTACTGTATAATACCCGTTTGTCCTCTTCGCATTCATATCAAGGGTCCTTTGCTGATCTCCTCTAACTTTTGCTATACCATTCCTCGTCCATTCATCATGGCTCCCGGTGCTACTCTTATAGTAAGTTGCCCCTCATCAACCCGCGCGCTTCCCCGCCATCGAGTTCAATGTCATGATGCGCCAGTCGCAGTTGATACAGTTGCTAATCAAGGCGCCCATCGCTATAGACAAAACTCAAGGTCCAGCTCAAGCTGACCATTGCGCGTCTGCGCATGGTTCAACAGCGCGATGAGCAACTTGGAAAGACCCAGCGTAGAGCTATGGCCCAGCTTCTCGAGGCTGGCAAGGTAGACTCAGCCCGCATTCGCGTCGAGAACATCATCCGATCCGACATCACCTCCGAGCTTCACGAGATGCTCGAATTATACTGTGAACTACTACTTGCGCGCGCGGGTCTGATGGAGGGACACACAGTTGATCCTGGGTTAGAGGAGGCTATTCAGAGTCTGATCTATGCGGCGCCCAAGACGGAGATTAAAGAGCTGGGAACAGTGAGGACGCTTCTGGCGGAGAAGTATGGCAAGGAGTATGTGTTGGCAGCGACAGAGAACGCCGAAGGAAAGGTCAACGACAAGGTTGTTAAGAAGCTCAGCGTGACGCCTCCCCGAGAGGAGCTCGTCGTCGGGTATTTGGAGGAGATTGCAAGGGCTTACGGCGTCGATTGGCCCAAGCGGGAGAATGTCTCGCCACCCCCAGAGCTACTCGACGACGATGATGACGAAGAAGCCAATGACGACGATAAACCATCTGGCGGACAGAAGCAAAAGGTCCTCGAAACACCACTCGCCGCAGACACCAAGGATCCAGTGCTAAACACGCCAGTTAAGAAGCTGAGCGGTGGAGGCCCGACGAGTCCGTTGACGGTGACGCCGCCAAGAATGACGACTGATAACATACATCCCAAGGTGACACTGGGATCGGTGGAGTTAAAGCCGAGTAAGAAGGCGGAGCGCAAGAGTGAGCCTGATGGGTCGGTTCCGGATCTTGGGGACTTGGAGAGGAGGTTTGCGGCGTTGAAGAAGCGATGACGGGGTTGAGCTGGGTTGCTATGCTATATTGCTTTTGCGTATGATATGTGGAGTTTTTAAGGAGTCTGTATATTCATGCTGTTTGGGACTATTGTCTGGAAGCTCAGTTGGACTGTGGTGATTTGTGAACTGCTGGCCGAATAGTCTAGAATCACAGGTGATGCCCTTGTTGCTTTGCCCCTATGCACCTGTATGTAAAGTGCTATCATGGGAAAAATGAGACCAAGTAGCTTCAGTCCCGTGTAAGTAATAGGGGTAGGTAAGGCAACTGGTCTAGCTACCTATTCTATTCACCTAGCAAAACCTCCATGGCCTGCCCTGTATCAATCTCTGCGAGATTGACACGTACTCGAGGAGTCACGACCGCTCAACAGAGTTTATACGGATTAAACACTTCGACTGTGTTGGCAAGGACGATGCTTTGCGCCGATATGCTTTTTACTCTAGGTTTCAGTTCGGTAGGCAACCATTCATCGTGCGATACTGCACACCTACCAACAGCATGGAAGATTCAAGTATCAAGGCCGTTGTTATCAGAGTTTGAAGGAAGGACAATGATGCATAATTGGCCGATGGTATAGGCCATCGTGACACGTCAAGGACTTCTTGGTTTTCTATATACGTCACATCGTTTACTTCAAATACTGGATAGGTAGTGAGCCCATCCCGCAGTTTCTCGAATTCAACTCGACTATCCCTTCACATCTTCTTTTATATGTCCTTTGATGCTTCGTGCTTCCTCTCGTAAAGATCAACCAATGCCCGCCAACAGATTTCTATATTACGACCAGAATGGATTCCAACCGTATAATAATCAAGAACCTCCACAATGTCGTTGGCTTGACCGAAATGCTGGACTTGCAAAGCTTGAATGGTCTTGGACAGATTCAACAGAACCGACTTGAGGAGAAGTTGAGCGCTGCCTCCAAGAACCTCTCCGTCAAAAACATGGCTTCTATCTACATTAGATGGCTTGCTCAACAGACCTCTTTACTCGACGGAAACTCTCGAAGACAAGTCGTCAAGCGATGGGTCTTATACGTGGACACTTGGGGATTAACGTGTGATAAAGCAATCTCCATGTGGATTAGTACCATGCAGAAGGGAGTCGTTGGCTGGCCAGCTGAGGACTGGTCAGTTAAGAAGGAGAGGAGACTGGGGAAATCCATCCGACAGGAGCTCGAATTTCAGTTCTTCAGGGTGCGGCACGCCTCTACACGGCCTAATCCCAGTGTGAGTAAATTGTGGTGTTTATTCCTTTTGGTACTAATGAGGTTCAGGATAAGGCATATGACTCCACACGCAGCAAAGTTAGGAAACGGGGCAAATGCATGAAAGATAAGAACAAAAGCCCACAGCCGGTTTGGACACTGAAGAACTGGCCGACGAAAGACATTCCATTCTTGAGTATTGAGCTTGATGGAGATGAAGAAACGGATGAGTCTGAAGACTCCGAAGACGAACCAATGGCCAAGAGCCGAGGATTGACGATGAGGAGACGGCTTGAGGAGATACCGGAGTCGATCGAAAACTCACAACAGCCTGAAATGAGGACTTCAACTCCATCTTGACCCGAGCTGCTGGTTCCACCCTCCTTCATGCCTCATAATCCCCCTTTTACAAGTTGATAACATCAACCTCTGAAAGTCTGGAAGTGCCCTGCAATAGTTAACGCAGCCTTTGCTGTCAAGAGCTTTGCGCTCGTTGCTGGCTTAAATTTGTCCGCTGTGCGCCTGTATACGGTAAATCTTGTTATCACTGATTCCCATATCATCACGAGAAATCCAGATAGTGAACCCCCTCAAACTGGTTTTATTGAGTAGAGAAAAGTATGCCTGTGGGGGATTGGTAAGCAACGACGGATAGTTTTAGATCGGTAAGAGAGTACTGGTGGCTGTACACATGCCCGCTGTTAAAGAAAAGGATAGAGGAGGACTGGGGGCATCCCGGGATGAATCAAATGACAACAATGGTATATTACTAATAGTGTGTGTGTTCCACGCAACGCCTGAACTCCTGCCTGCCTCGTTGTGATATGCAAAAATTAAACACCTAGCTTGAGCAAAGGTGCATTTCAAACAAGTCCTTGGTCTTTCTATAGCTGTCCGGGCCATCCGCATGCCTCATTCTAGCTTATCAAGATGCTCCAACCGTGTAAGCACAACCTGCTTACTCGTCTCCTCAATCTCGCCCGCTAGAAACACCTCGTCAAGGATGGCGTAGACTTTGTAAAAGTTAAAGACAAGGTCGAGCTCGCAGACGTTTCCGAAAAAGGCATCGAGGACCTCGACGAAGAAGTGGATGGCCTCGAGGTAGGCGAGCTCGTTGTCGTTTGTGTCGACGCAGGCGCAGAAGAAGAGGCCGGCGTAGCGGCGGTAGACGATCTTATTGTTGCGAAACTCGACAAAGTTGGACTGGTACTTTTGGTCGCGGGGGGCTACGAGGCGGTGCACTTCGCCTTTGAGCTTGATCTTTTGCTCGTCGCTAAAAGGGGCGTACCACTTTGCGAGACGAGTCTTGCCCCTGGAGTGTATAGTCAGTAAAGGCATGTTATAACTGGGGTTAAGAATAAGGGAGAAAACGTACTGTCGGTTCTGGATGAGGATAAAGGAAAGCATTTTGAAATTGGCAAGGCTGAGAGGTTCAAGGACGAATGTCGTTTGATAAAGGAGGGTCGCGATAGTGGTGGCATGGGTGGACGTTGTTGGGAGGCTGTCGCGGGGCAGAAGGGTTGATATTGATTGGTCGAGGGTGATAGTGCTACAACCGCTGAAGAGCTGCAAGGCTACCACCACTAGAGCACCTGGAGAAACCCCCGAGTTTCACACGCGACCCCAGCCTTTATCCCCTTTACCCATGCTGCGTAACTGGGCCTGGCCGTTTAGTCCCGCCCCCTGCACATTTGGTATAACGTCGTCTTTTATTTTGCTTGTTTCCATACTCCGTAGTAAGTAAGAGCTCACTTCAACTCGATCCAATTGGCCGCTTACACTGAATAAATAGTAACCAGCCGTATTTCCATGTTTTTATCATACCAAGGTAATGTTCTTATCAAACAACGGAACGACCTATCGGCACATGGCGCATACACCTGCCTTAGCGTCGAGGTCGTGTGTTGATAAAACGGAACGCTTCTCCGGCAGTTACAACTTTACCTCGCCCATCCCCTCGGCATCTGCTTTACCTTGACATCATCGCGAATATCAAGAACTCGTGATTGTATATATTCTTTTCGTCTTTATCAATCCATGATGCCTTAGCTCAATCCCCTCAAAGCGTGATGACGACAATGCTTTGTGTCTCCACAAACAGAAATTACCTATCAAGACCCACGACAAGGCCAAGACAAGATACCAAGGAATAACTAGGTACCAAATATATCATCCAGTTTCACCGACTCACCACTCTCACGTTTCATCCCACTACGACTTGTTAATTACGTTCACCCGATTCTGTATGGCGGACTGCGTTCAAACATCATCTTCCTTGACTAACCTCGACGCGAGTCTTCAAGCGTCAATTATCAAGACAATGAGATGACGACACCCTCAACATCAGACCGAATTGACAATATCAGTATCAGTCAATGCGATGGTCACCATCATGAAGACCGTCACCAAAAACTTCAGGAGGCTGGTCACAGTCATCTGGGGCGATCGCCAGACGAACGATTTATGGAAACAAATCATCAAATGCTCGATTGCCTCTATCGCTGCAGTTATCGCCGTCATAACTCCTCAAGCCGTTTCCGTCTTTGGCTCTTCAACCTTTCTCGCCCCAATGGCTACCGTCTTTGCCCATCCGGGTCAAAGAATGGGCACTATGATCGAATCTCTCCTCATGGTATTGTTGGGATCATTGCTCGGCCTTGCTTGGTCCATATTCGGCATCTTCTTATCCAGTCTGGTGTATGATCAGAACGAACCCGCGTCTTATGCTATTCGCGCAGTTTTTCTTGTTGCAGCCGTCATGTTTCATGGCTACCTAAGATCTGCGAGCCCTCGTATCTTCTTATTTGTCGCCTTTCATCTCATTGCTTGCCTTGTTGTCCTTTGTGGAGGCGCTCACCAAGTGACCCTGCAGGTTTTCACAAACGTGTATTATCCTCTCTTGGCTGGCGGCGGTATCGTGGTTGTTGTCAACATATCCATGTTCACCGAGTCATCGAGCGGTTTCCTCGGTCTTTCCGCCATTGATGCTCTCTGCGAGACAATGGATACCCTGACTCGAGCCACGCATTGGTTTGTTACCCCTGGCGGCGATTCGGATAACGACCTAGAGCCGATTGCTCTCGTTATGACACCCACAGCAAAGAGTGTGCCTGATAAGCCAAAGCGCAAGAAGGGTCGTTTTCTGAAGTGGTTGGAAGAGTTTCCAAATCCCTTTCAGCTTTCTCAAAGTCGCTACCGTGCTTCAACCGTTCCTGTCGGCCTTACAACACTTGCCAGTTTGACAGGTAAAAAGGCTAAGCTCCGCAGTCGACTTACTCGTTGCAAAGCTGCACAAAGAGAGGTCAACTACGAAATCTCCATTTCCGCGCTTCCTCCGAGCAGTATGAGGCCTCTGAGCACGTCTCAGATGAGTAATCTTGTTCAGAGTACCATCACCATAATTGGAGCTTGTGAGAACAAGTACATTGTACTAGAGAACGACGATCGCCCTGCAGAGGATAGCCATTCTGAAGAGGACAGCATTTCCCCAACTCATAGCGTCTCTAGCGAAGCCAGTGGGATCAAGCGCATGAGTACCTTCGATGACTTCCTCCAAAGAGTCGAGAATACGAAACCTATCAGGGAGATTGAGTCTAGTAGTGCTAGTCTGCTTGAGTCTATTCTTGAGCGTATTCGTGAACCCGTTCAGGATTTTGAAGCTTCACTCAAGGAGGCTGTGCGCCTGGTCATTGTATGTGTCGCCTACTGCTATGATGTGCCTAGGCTACCGTCAGGGGCACCAGCTCCTAAGGGGATTCATCTGCAAGAGCTGGACTTGAGGATCGACATCTTCACAGAGGCCCTTGCCGATTTTGATGCCAGCTGTACGATGGAGCTTCGACATTCGGCTTTTGATAAAAGCGGTCATGGCATCGACTTTATGCCTCGAATGGAAACGTTCCTCATCTCTTCTTTCGTGCTCGGCCTTCGTCAGTCTGCAACGCATGTCTTGGATATGCTACGTCACGTTCGAAAGATCGTTGAACAAAGACAAGCTCGAAACGACAGAACCTCATTCTGGTTACCAAGGCACATCAACATCCAACAATGGCTTACAACGGGTGGTGAAAGTGACGGGTTTGTCTTGCCCGACATCGCTCGTAAAGAGGTTCGCAGAGGCAAAGTTCCTCCAGGTTCCACGACGAAAGGTCAAGCGCACCATAAGCACAGCGATTCAAAACCTACACGGCTTGAGGCCAAAGATGAAGAGAAGGGAATCCGCTTTGCAGAACCCGAACCTCAGGCAAGTCGTAAGACTGTGGTCAAGGAGAACCAGGGAGCCGAGAAGTCGGATTCCAAGACCAGCAGCAAAATTTTGAAGCTCAGGGAAAAGTTAGCTGATGCGCTTGAGTGGGTACAAGACTCTGATGATCTCGCGTATGCTCTCAAACTCACATTTGCTGTGCTTGCCCTCAGCTGGCCGGCATTTGTGGCTTCTTGGAATAACTGGTACTCGTCAATACGTGGTATCTGGGCACCATTGCAGCTATTTCTCGTCTTCGAAGTCGCCATAGGCACGTCTTTTCACGTCTTTTTCATTCGTTTGTTTGGCGTTTTGTTTGGATGTGTCGTTGGGTTTCTTTCCTACGAAATCGGAAGAGGCAGCAAAGTCGCCATGGTATTTGTTCTCGTGCTAGGCATTGTTCCGTCCTTCTATATTCAACTGGGGACAAAATATGTCAAGGCTGGCATGATCTCCACGACGAGCATGGTTGTGGTCGCACTCGGTATGTAATGCACAGTGAACACAATACAACACTAACGAGTATTAGCTGCTATTAACGGCTACGACTCTGCTTATGAGAACTTTTACAAACGACTAACTTGCTTTATAATTGGAGGTGTTGTTGCTCTGGGTGTTGAGATGCTCTTATACCCGGTCAGAGCCCGTGACCGAATGGTCGAATCACTCTCATCATCAATCAAGCAGGTTCAGAACATGCAAACTGCCATGGCAGTTGGCCTGGATAGTCCAATCAAACCTGATTTTAGGGACCCTGGCCTTCACAAACGATTTGCTTACGCAAAAGCCAAAGCACGCGGTGCCCTTACTGCGGCAGAGACATTTCTTCCATTTTGCTCAACCGAGCCACGTCTTAAAGGGAGCTTCAAGCCGCTTGAGCCTATCTACAAAGAGATCGTCTATGTGTTGCACCAAATCATAGAAAGGATGGACAATGTAGTCTTACTGCGAAAAGAATACGGCTCGTCGATCTTGGAGGATTTGAATCCTCATGTTCACGCGTATCGACGCAATGTGGCTGCCAGTATCATGCTCGTTCTTTTCTCTGTCAATGAAGCGCTCATTACATGGCAGCCTCTACCACAATTCATTCCATCAAGCCGACTCGCACAGTTACGTCTGGTCAACCACGTCCGCGAAGTTATTGCATCACGGAGTGGCACACATACGCCTGCAGGGGGACCGCCAGGTTTTACTGAGGATAATGGCAGTATGGCTGAACAAGTCGCAAATCTCATTACTCAGAAGCGCTTTCTTTCCTGGAACGCCAGCACTGCTGGTCAAATGGAGATTATCGAGTATCTTGAGGAGCTTGTAGAGCTCGTCAAGCTTCTTGTAGGTGTTAATGCTTTCCGCAGTGGCCTGTTAGAGAAGCCCACGTACAGCAACTACCGCCAGCGCGTCCACTTGAATCGCCTTCCCCTATCTAGTATGGCCACCGAAGAGACCACCACTGCCGCCAATGTTCCTACAGAAGAGGTATCTACAGCTCTTGGAGAGTTTTCTCGTACAGAGAGCAGGACAACTGGGTTGCAGAGAACACAGACAATACGGGGTCGAGCAGGCCATGTGAGAGGGCGGCTGCATAAGTCGGGGGATGACAAGGATGCATCAGACAGTGATAGCAGGGAGGGCATACCCATGAGTTTGCAGAGAGTTGGGACCAGATTGTGTGAGAACGATGCAATGGCTCGACGGCGGACGTTTAGATGATGCGAAGCTGGGGTCGTTGACAACTGATGAGTCTATTATGAACTCGACTAAGTCTACAAGTACAAAACAATAGAAAAATCGAATAACAGGAAATATTCAAAACCTTATCCCATGCGCCTTTCCTGTCCACTGATCCAAGCAAGTCTGTAGGTATTCCTTACTCTAACGCCATGCCATACAATTCCAATGTAGATGTATTCGAATCGTCCGTAGCAGCCATCAAAAGATGTTGAGTGGCGTGTGCTGTGAGATTCTAGTGCCGTTGAGCATAGCCCTCGACTTCTTGGGCCTTTGCTGCAATCTCCGTGACCCCTCTTGGACATGGCGCGGCTCGATTGGCGTCTTGCCCTCACTAGGGAAATCAAAGAGCGCACCCTCATGCTTGCGCTTCTTTGCATTACCGGCATTATCACCGCCGTTCTGCGCACGTACTAGATCCTCCTGCTCCTTGACCTTGAGAGCCATCTCGGTGAGAGTCTGGACCATCTCAAAGGTGAGGAAACCTAGGATGTCCACGATATCATCTGAGGGCTTGCTGTCGGTGACGATGCCGAAGCCAGCCCACTCGCGGAATCGCTTGCCCTTACGGTAGGTGAAGGATGCTTGTCGATACTCGGACCAAGTGACGTACTCCTCTTTGGTCATGGCTTTTGTACGCTCATCAGCTTTGCGCAGACGCTGAAGGGTGATGTAGTTCATCTCCTCCTCCTCTTCATCCTCTTCCTCCTCGCGCTCAGGTACTTCAACGTTGTAATAAGAAGAGGCTTCCCAGGGAAGGCCGACTTTAGCCTTTTTATTCTTCTTAGCAGCCTCATCGGTGGTATTATCACCAGTTGCCACGGGGTCATCGCCAGCTGCAAGGTCAGCGTCGGCACCCTTGTCATCCGAGTCCTTTACATTCTTGCGCACATCCTTCCACGAGAGAAATGTGCGCAGACGAGACACTTTGGCTTGGTCGTGGCGGATCTGAAAGATGAGGTCGTTGATGCTGATGGACTTTGAGCCACGGCGCGAAGCGAGCTCGGTGCAGTTCCGGAGCTGAGATGAGTTTAGTAAGTGAGATTACGGTAAGTGAGAGAGAAGGGGGGGGGTTAAGACTTACTAATTCAATTACTTGTTGGCGGACGATGTCTTCGATGATGCTCGTGGTTTCGACGGGTGGCTCGGCGGTTTCGCCGGAGACGTACATCATTTGACTGATCTCCTGGCGATATTTGTACGCCTTGCTGTCTTTTGAGTCGGCCATTTTGGCGTGAGAGAGGTTGGGGGCTTAATGTGAGAGCTCGAGGAGGTCAAGATGAATTTGTGGCGTTTTATATCTGTACGATAGTGAGGAATCGATGCTAAATTCACCCATAACATCAAGGAGACAAGTTAGTTAATTCGTGTGTTGAATACCGTGAGGTTAATGTTGATGTTGATGTTGAGATGGAAAGCAACCAACTGGAGATGGAGATGGAGATCTGGAGGTACGAGCTAAACCCAAAATGGAAATATATTATCCCGTCTAACTCTCTGACTGCAACCAACAACGATTCACTTCAGAAACAAAGTCAGGAGAGTTTGTTTGACATTAATGCAACGCATCATCATGTTGAAATGAACAAAGAGCTTTTAATAGCCTTAATTCTCTACAAGTTCATCTTCTAAGCTCCGCCGCCAACACTTCCCCAAGAGCCGAAGCCGCTCCCTTTTGAAGCCCAGACCACGATATAATGCGCCGCCAACAACTTCCACTCCTCCACCTCATCCAATCCCTCCAGCGAATCTACACGCTGCTTCTCCTCCGGCGATACCCAGGTTTGCCAGATATCCTCAATAGTCATGTGATGCACCCTCTCAAAACCAGCTTTGCTCATCCGTGCCCGCTGGTCTTCGGGTGTAGGGTACATCTTGAGCGTGGGCATCTGGATGCGCCTTGCTGCGAGATTTGACACCATCATCTTTCCAAAGGCGTCATCTGGGCGAATAGGCTCGTATATGGCCGTAGCAAGGTTGGTTATACGTGAGCTGAAGAAGTCAATAACATCTGAGGCGTCGGCGACTGTGAGGTAGCAGAGGCAGCATTCTGAGAGGAGCAGCGTAGGAATGTCGGTGCGCAGGCCGGGAGGAGAGACATCGGTTTGATCATCATCGTCTTTATTGGAGGTTTTGGACTGAGAAAAGCTTCGCAAATCTTGACCATGACAGTAGTATTCACCACCCCCTGAGGGTTTACTTGACCAGGAGCGCTCCGTTACTTGGCTAGCGTTGGTTAAAACATTTCTCAGCACGGGTGTAGCCTGTACAGTCCGTAGTTTCTTTGAAGTGACAACTTCAAAGTCGAGTTCATGATAGACTAATCCAGGGAGAGATTTCGTAGCGAATAGTCGAAAAGGTCGCGTGTCGGTGCCGGCGCCCAACGACACAATCTGCTTTTGTGAAGAGCCTGATTCGACATCTTGATCCTCATTCAAGAACGACTCAATGAGAGTGTCTAGAGAAACTGTACGAGTATACGTTCCTATATAATTTTGGTTCAGCTTGGCTCTTGACGAACAGTGTAGTGTAGACCAGCGCACCTCGGTTGATGATGGGGAGACGCCTGGGCGCAGGACCATCTGCACTCTGAACGAAATATTGAGCATAGGGATCATCGAGATAACCAAGATCAACTGCGCTCAACCTCGAGACAGAAGCGTCGGTGTCTGTGCCTTGGATGGTAGCCTCGTGGGTGACAGATGAAGAGCCATGAGCGCCTCTACCTCTACCACGACCACGAGCAGCTCCTCGTGCGCTGCGGAGAGAACCGAGGAGGTTTGGTATCTCGGGAGCGGACATGATCTTGATCTAGATCTAGGTCCAGGTTAGGTTGAGGATAGAGTGAGGGCATTCAGACTGAGGTGAAGAGCGGAGCCAGCTGCAGCTGTTGGTTAATAGGTAAGGGTCCATCCATACAGGGCCCAGTCCAGTGACGTCGGTTTCTGCAGGCGGGGCAATCCTACCGATATAGAAAGATACCGTAGTGCTGGTACCGTAGCAAGGTGATATACATAGTGTTTGCGGGAGCTAATAGTTCTTATTTATAGAGACGGTGAAAGCGTATGTACTCGTTTCGGGTTGAAATACTGTCTAACTATTGTAACAACAGCATTAGGTATTCGAGAGCAGCAGTTGACAAAAGTCATAATCTTACGGGCTATACATAGGTATTGGATTAGCGCCAGGGGGGCATGATCCTCTTGGCTGCGCTAAAAAATCCCCCCAAAGTAGAGGTCTTGAGTAAAGCACCATCATCTAGAGACGTGTATTTAAAGTAAATAGGTAAGTCGAATATAAAGCCGAAGAGTTTGGGGTATCGTATACACTGCATAATATTGTTTCGCCTATAATCCACAGTTATTAAGGAGGTGCCCGAAGCCGACCTTTCGTCTTGGCTAGGTACATTTTTTGAGGGGTCTTGAGGCGGACTTGTAGCGTTCCAGGTTTTGGTGATCCTTTCTTGCGTATTGCCTATTCCGGAAATTACCGGTAGTGTGCACACTTCTATGCAGTGAATGGTTAAAAAGGACGCAAGTAGTAGATACATAAGTACCAACATTAAGGAGCGAACAGTTAATCTACAGCTGTCATTCATTGTCTTGGTCTCAGGTTGTAGGTACCTTACCTACCTAGGTAATGTCGTACATACGCGTAACTGTCAATCCATCGTGGGGCTGTGCATCATTATTCGCCCCCTGCTGTAACCGCCCTGTGCCCTGTGCCACCCTGCCAGGGCTGACCTGGGTGCCTAGTTTCAGTGGATGATCTGCCCATAATAAAGCCCCCGACAGAGCCACATCCGTATCCTTTAAACCGTCATCATCATCCTCCTCTTCAATATTGAGGTTATTCTCTGCCATCTCTTTTCCTACCAGTAAAAAAACACACATTCTGTTCATTCGTCGTCTTTTCTTCTAACAATGCTTTCTCACGCTGGTAAGCTGCTCATGCGGCGCGATGGCGCTCCAGATCTGGCACATGAGATCAGCCAACTTCCAGAGTGGTCTTCCCTCGTCTTTCTTCTCAACCTGATTATCATCGTTCCCATTTTCGTTATTGTAAGCATCCCTCGCTATCATCTCTACTCTAGACGCAAAAACTGACTTTTCAAGATCAACTACACTTTCGAGACCGTCTTCCCTGTTCTCGCCATCGTCGAAGATGAGAAACCTCCCGCTTACGATCCTCTCCCTGTCGAGCCTCTCTCCGACAACGGCATGCCCAAGCCCACCGGCACTCCCTCCGCTCCCGTCGCTGTTCAGGGCCGTCCCGTTACTTCGTCCTTCCGGGCTACCTATCGCCTTCTTCGATCCCAAGGTGGTTTCCGTGCTCTCTTCCGCGGCCTGCCTTGCCTCGCTGCCCAGGCCTTGGTGACTGGTCTTATCAGCGGCGCCATCTACAGCATCGCTCCCTTTTCCTTTGTCTTCAGCAGCCTAGTCAGCTCCCTTATTCTTGTCCAGCTCAGCACTGCTTGGGTCCACATCGTCATCACGCCAGCCTCTGTTCTTCCCTTCTGGCGTCGTCTGCCTCCTTTCAAGGCTACCTTCAACGCCACCTGGAGGCCTACTCTGATTTACTGGGCTGCCACTCAGATTGCCAGCTTTATCGCCATCGGAATCGCATACCTGGTCCAGGCCAAGCAGGGCGCTGATCTGAACGATCCTAACAGCTTCGCCGGCGCTGTTCCTGCCCTGATCATCGCCATCCTCCTCCAGATCGCCGTTCAGATCCCTGCCTACGTTGTTCTTGTCCGCGTCCAGGCCTCGCTTCTCCCCGCTGACGCTGATACCATCGTTCCCTTCGACCGCTCCTTCAACGGCCGAATCGAGCCCGTTGTCGTTGGTGGCCTCGGCTATGCCACTGTCTGCGACGCCTGGTCCAGCTTCTCCAAGTCTGCTTGGCGCCGCATCGTTATGCTGAACGTCAAGGTCGCTGCTATCAGCGTCGTTGCCGTTCTTTTCACTGCCGCTCTCATCATCCCCCAGTTCATCATTCTGGCTTCCTTGGCCAGCTCAGGTGACGGTACTGGCAACGATGACATGAAGATGTAAACGAATGACTCCTGTGATACCTGACGCTTTGTTTATCGACAAGTCCCTCATCATTATCTAGCTCTAGCATTCATCATCAGTGAAAGACTACAAGCAACCAACCAACCAAGATGCTATCCCTCTGTTATATAGATAGCCCTTAGCAAATGAACGCAAATAAAGATTGTTAGAAACTCATTTCATTGACTCTTAAAACTTCATGCCTGAGCTACGTGGTCGTGACAAGACTCATGCAAACTTCTTCCACTGCAGCTACTATCGTGCTCTCCTAGTCGCGCCCATAGCGCCAGCCCTATAACAACCATCCGTCCATCCATGGTCCCGTTGCGATGCCTGTCATAAATCCAAATCATCGTAGCCACCCTCTACTCTATCGCCTTCTTGTAGAAGCAGAAATGAAATCGGGATAAAAGCAGAGTAAAATGTAAGACAAGGAGAAACAAGTAGAAAGTTTTGTCGAATGGGCGGCATCGTTTGATGGAAGAGGGGTATGAAGGGGGGGAAGTGTGTGTGTATCTACCAGATGTGCTCGCAACGCCGTGCCCAAAAGTAAAAAAGCAGCGAGCTCTTTTTCTTTTCTTTTATCTTTCCTTCGTTATGTTTATGACTTGTTAAAGAACCAGCTGGCGCGCTTGCTGCTGCTGCCGCCACTGGTGCCTTCGTTCTGACCCTGAAGGTTCTGGATCGTGGGGATGCTTGGGGCAGCATCGTTGCTACCGCCACCTCCTCGGAGCGGCTTGGCGATCCTGCTACCAGCGTTGGCAAAGTTGAAGCCGCCTGGTGAGTTGAGGCCGCGGGTGCTGCCAGCCTTGGCCTGCTCAAGGCGCTCCTTGACCGTGGCAAGCTGAACCTCAAACCTACACATGATGCGTTAGTACGATTCATCTGGAAAGCAACATTGACTTTGGGGTACATACTTGTGGTTCGCAGCAGCCATCTTCTCCTGGCTATCTTGTAGCAGGCTCTCCAGGCTCTGGATACGCTCGTTTCGTGCAATGAGCTTGCGCTCAGCGATGGCAACCTCCTTCTTGAGGGCCGAGTTTTGCTCGACCAGCTGGCGCTGAACCTGGGTCAGCTGCTCCAGGTTCCTCTCGAGGAAAGCCATCTTCTTCTGCTGCGCTCGGTTGTTGGATGACCGAAGAACGTTGTTGTACTGCTCTCGAGTCTCATCAAGAGAAATCTCGAGCTCCACAACTCGCTCACATCGGTTTTGAAGATCACGCATGAGGCTCTTCTTCATGACGTCAAACTCAGCGATCTGCTGCTGAATCGTCTTGCCGTTAGCCATTGGCGCGGTGGCGCCAGCCTTGACACGCTGTTGGAGATCATCAATCAGCGTCTTCATTCTTGTGTTCTCGGAAGCCTTTTGAGCAATGTCGGCCTTAAGCTCATCGACAAACGCGGACTGTGCTGTCTGGCGGTTGGCAAAGGCATTTTCCAGTCGAGCCTTGACCTCCTCGACATCCTCGGGGCCGAGGTTGCGGGTGAGAATCTCCTCATATTCTGCCTGAACGGCCTCAAGGCGAGCTTCAAGTTCTTGTCGCCGCCTTGAGTCGGACTCACTCGAGGCAGTACTATACATGGACAACTCCGCCTGTCGAACGATACCCTGCGTCTCCACCAAACGGGCTCGGAGTGCCTTGAACTCATCAGGCGCGATGTTGTCACCGGTAGCGCTGAGTTCGTGGAGCGAGTCGACCTTCTCGATAGTCTCTGCGATATGGCGCTCATTTTCGCTAAACACATCGCCACCTAAATCGAAGCCAGCCATCATCTTGGCCATTTTTTCTGCCTTCCTCTTCTCCTTCTCGTCGAGGGCAGCACCGTTCTCCTTGGCACTCATCTTGACATCAAGGAGCTGCTGCTTCACGTCGTCGAGTTCGGTAGTGAGCTCCGAGTTGGCCTCCTTGAGAGCATCCATGGTGATTTGAGCCTCCTTGCTCTCAAATGTGAGCCTCTCAAGCTGCATCTTGAATTCGTTCACCTCGGTCGTGAGCTTCTCGTTTTCCTTGCCAACTTTGCTATCGTGATCCTTGAGGTAGGCCAGCTCCTCCTTGGTCTCCCGAAGCTGCTTCTCGGCCGTTGCAGCTTGAGACTCCTTCTCTGAGATCTGATCCTGCAGTTCATTCTCTCTACGTAGAAACTCCTCCCTCTCATCCTTGTCGAGCGGCAGGCTGGGCGTGCCAGCACGTTCGGATATTGCGGGGGTCTCGGATCGGCTATCCGCTATTAATGAAGGGGTGGAAGGTCGTGTCGACGTCCTGGCATCGGCCTTGGTTCTAGCAACGGCATCGGAGGACATAGGTGTGGCCCATCTCTCCTTAGGAACAGCTTCACCAGCACGCCAGAGCTGGATTTCACCTTCAAGGTTAGAGATGTAGCTCTCGAAACTTGTAACCTGTCCCTGCGCTTTCTTGAGGAGAGATTTGAGCTCGGCGGGACTGAGCTCAGCGTTGACCTTGGCTTTGTTCTTGATGGATTTGGCTCGCATACCAAATCTTAACGTACTCAAAGTTTCGGCATCGTTATAACTACTGGGCGAACAGTTGATAATAAGGGTTGTCCGACTGTTACCACCGAGAGATTCTTGTAGAATACGGGTCAACTTGGAGTCTCGGTAAGGGATATGTGAAGATTTGCCGTCGGTCAGGGCGTTGATGACCATTCCCAGAGCACTCAAACTTTTGTTGATCTTCTTGGCCTCCTCGAGAGTCTGTCCGCTAGCACCGGTCTTGCCAACCTTTTCACTACCGGCCAAATCGACGAGGAACAGTTGACCACTTTTTGCTGAGCCAGTCTCGACGTTCTTTTGTGTGATGGTGATAACAAAGATGGAGTGAGATCGTGAGGACTCCTGGTTCATGTTCGTGGCAGCGACTGCTCGGGCATTTCCACCTCTCCTCATGACCTCGTACACTTCTTGAACACTCGATACGTATATTTCCAAAAGGCCCTTGACGTAGACACCGCGGTTCTTTTCTTCGTGGACGGGCAAGTTGTCGTTTTGCGGTTGGAGCAAATCTCGAATCCTTTCCATGTAGATTTCCATATAACTTACGCGGACTGTATACTCGATGGTGCCGGGACTCGACATGATGCTGGCAAAAATCTGCTCGACAATACGAGGAATAACACCTCTGCCTTCGTCGTCGTCGATGTTGGTGCCCATCATGGTATAAGACTTACCGGCACCGGTCTGGCCGTAAGCAAAGACGGTACCGTTGTATCCATTGAGAATGTCGTCGACGGTGGATCGGATCGAGAAGTCGAAGATGTCTTGTTGTTTGCATCCCATATCAAAGACTCGGTCAAAGGTAAAGCTGCCCTGCGCCTCCTTGGACTGCCGAATAAGTTAGCCAGATCATCTCACCGTAAGTTACCTTCTCCTCAGGATCAAGAGCGAGGCAGAGGACACAACATACGTCGAGGCTACAAGTTTCCTCGCCATTGAAAGAGACGATGGGCTTTCCGCCCGACTCAAGCTCGACCTTGTTTTGAGGTCGAAACCTGGCCACGACCTTGATACTATTTGCGGACGACATATTGAACGCAGTCTTTGTGTCACGCAGCAAACGTTATCATCGGCCGCGGTGTTATCTGCCGTCCAGAAAAAAAGTCGGGCTCGATAGATGGTTGCTTTAGGAGCGAACCTTCAGGGGGGTGAGGGGGGTCGCAGAAGAGGCGGGCCGGGGGATTGTTGCAATGAGCCACAAAATGGCGGCGAGAGGAGGGGGATGACAACTTCAAACACGCACGGAATAATGCAAGAGAAGGTGGTGAAGAGAGGTAGAAAAAAAGAGACAAAAAGACGTTGAAAGAAGACGCGGGTCGAGGCAGGGCCAAGACAATGAAAAGACAAGGGTTTCGTTTCGCTGGCGGGGTGTAACTTGATGATTGTGGTGCGATCAGCAGCACCCAAAGATGAGAGGAAAAAAAGATAGTTATCGGCGGTAACACAAAGAACAGCAAACAACAACTCGAGTCAACAGAACAGTTCAGTTGTATCGTTGGCAACGAGAGGCGGTGGGCTTTGTTGGAGTTGATAGGTTGGAGCCCAGCACCTCCACTACCAGACGCGCACCAAGAGGGGCCGAAACGGAGAGGGGGACTCAAGTGTCAGGGCTCCTAAGGGGGGCTTGTCCTGTAAGTTTAGGGAACTTGGGGCACTGCTGGGCAGGATTTTGGCTTCCTTACCCCTTGAAGATTAGACTTCCCGGGCTGAGTGCGAACGGTCCAGTGTCCGGATGCCCGGGCCTTCCAGGCTCGTTTCAGTTCAAGGGTTATTAATACTTTCTTGGAAGCAATTTGGAGAGGTGCTGGGGGTTCTTTGACTGTGTCGGGTTGCTGTGTGGAGGGGTTCATGTCAACAGATTGCCTGATAAGGCATATGACCGACCAATCATTGCTATCATGGAGACAACCAACTTAAGAACCTAGTACTACTGTCCTATACTACCTAGGTAGGTAAATCAAAGAAAGTGATAACAACGATACGCAGGTCATTTTCTGATAAAATCCAAAGAAAACGATAGACTACAGGTCGACATTCCTGTCAACCAACAGCCAAGACAAAGAAAGATAGTCTTGGCTCATCAATACTGGCCAACTATGATTCATCCGAGTCAGGCATGATTCGCTCAAATTTCACGCACATGTAACAAATCGACAACATAGAAACAGGCGTATCAAGAAACATTAAACTCCTCTTCATGATGACCCTCGTGATATCATAAGCTAACGTCCCCGGGGAGGGCTTCCGTCCCTCGAATGCAGTTTAGTCCAACTCCTCAAACCCAAACGCCAATTACACATGTGCCCCCACCCTCCAGCATTCACGCTCCGGGCAACAGAGCATCGTTGAGCGGCCGTGATTCATGCTTTGCTGGACAAATCGACGTTGGTATACCGTTCACTGTCCTACTGGGCCCGTCCTCGCTCAATCCTCCCAGCTCTTCTCTACGGTCTCTCGGACACGCTTAGTATACTCCTTCCTGTTGTCCTTATATAAGTTGGAGGCCTCGACGTTCGCAGGCGAGCCGGTGTTTGGATCGTTCAGTAAACTAATCATGATCAGTATCATCCATTAAACCAAACACTTCTTGTCCTTCTTACCTTTGAATGCTGGTCAAGACAGCGGCGACATCGTATGTAGGACTCCATCGGTTTTGTAGGATGTCTAGACATAGCTCTCCGGTGGCGTAGACGTTGGGGTGGAACATCTGGCTAATAAACTTGACCTGGGGAGGCTTGTTTGGGTATTGCTCTTCGAACTGCATTACAAGGCGAAAGGTACCGTCTTCGAAGGGGGTATCTGCGGGGCCGATAATTACAGCGTTCCTACAAGGCCACAGATGAGTATTTGAGACCCGCCATATTGAAAAGGGCCAACGAACCAGGTCATGACATTATCGGGTACGGGAGAGGCAGAGACACCAGCTGGAGGATCGGTTTGCATGCGCTATAGAGGGAGTTAGCGAGGCCCTTGGAGATGATCGCAGAAGCATATCGCACCTTGAAGTCTCGCATGAGACGACGACGAGCGGCGGTAGACATGATGACGGATAGATTTGAAGGCGGAGTTCAGGATAGAGATTCTTTGATGATTGGCCAAGAGTGCTAAAAGGAAGAGATCGCAGTCACAGCGCTGGTGTTGACTTTTTAACAAAGTGTGAATACGTTTACGTGCACGAAACGACGGATTGGCGGTAATGGGTAGAGATGGAGATTGGTCATCGGCGGCCTGAGGTGAGTGATTCCACAACAGAGGCTCCGTAGTCGTAATCTGCCAATCAAATGGTGTTTGTGATCTGGCCTGTCAACGGCAGGTGAAGGCCCCACTTACCGCCTCTCACCTTGTCACCTTGATCCCAGCACGTGACCATAGTCTATCACCTCAAGCCGATGTACGGCTTTTTCACATGGTCGCGGAGGATGAAGGCCGCTGCTTTCTATCAATCATAGATGTCGGAACCGGAAATAAATTCCGGTATAGAAAACCTACTTCGTGAAATGGAGGACATCTTTCGATAATAACTAAACTAATAGGAAAAGAATACTTCCAAATTCCACTAAAGATACTTCAAAAACGGCCTGCATTGCTACCGTTTAACATGTACAGCATACACCTTAATTTTGTCGACGTCACTTGTACTGTAGCTTCCCCCCGGATTGTAGTTCGGTACGGAAGGCTTGTCCCCGCCACTTCGGGCCCTCCCCCGCCAAAAGCCGAAGAGGACCGAATATCTCCTACTACCTACGATACCCGAGGCTGTTATTATTTCTATTCTCTACTATTGCTATAGTTGATTATTCTTCCTCTTCTTTTTTATCCCATTTTCTTGTTCTTCCAGTCCTTGAACTCCCTGATACCCCATAATCCTCGAAATGACCGTAACACAACTTAGATCCGCCGGCCGACTGGCCCAACTTGCCTCACATGTGAATGGAGCGCGACAGTTCTCTACACAATCAGCTCTTCGCAAAGAACTCCAAGACGCCTACATCTTGAGCGCCGCTCGAACTCCCACCGCAAAGGTACGATATTTCCCTGGCCCTGCCGAGTTACACGACATCTTATTGACATCTTTCTAGTTCAATGGCTCTTTCTTGTCAGTATCGGCACCAAAACTAGGCGCCGTCGCCATCAAGTCCGCTCTGGAAAAGTCCAAGGTTCCCGTTGAGAAGATCACCGATGTATACATGGGCAATGTCCTTCAGGGCTCTGTTGGCCAAGCGCCAGCTAGACAGGCTACCATCTTCGCGGGCCTGCCCAAGGAGGTCGAGTCGACCACTATCAACAAGGTCTGCGCATCTGGTCTGAAGGCCGTCACATTGGCTGCTCAGAACATCCAGATGGGTCTCTCTGAGGCGCAGATCGCCGGTGGAATGGAGAACATGTCACAGGTGCCCTACTACGTATCGCGGGCCAGTGGTCTTCCTGCCTTTGGCCATGTCAAGATGGAGGATGGACTAATCAAGGACGGTCTGACTGATGTCTATGACCAATTTCACATGGGCAACTGTGCTGAGAACACAGTCAAGGCTCACAACATCACCAGAGAACAACAGGACGAGTACGCTATCCAGTCGTACCGCAACGCGCAGAAAGCTTGGGAGGAGAAGGCCTTTGCAGATGAGATTGCTCCAGTTACTGTCAAGACTCGAAAGGGCGAGACAGTTATCGACACGGATGAAGGATTCGCCGATGTTAAGTTCGACAAGGTCCCCACGTTGAAACCCGCCTTCGTTCGTGACGGAAGTGGTACTGTTACCGCTGCCAACTCATCGACTCTCAACGACGGTGCTAGTGCTCTTGTTCTCGGCAGCAAGGCTATTGCCCAGAAGTACGGTTCAGGCTCGCGCGTGTTGGCCAAGATTTGCGGATATGCCGATGCCGCCACCGCACCTATTGACTTCCCTGTTGCCCCCGCCAAAGCTGTTCCCATTGCTCTCGAGCGTGCCGGTATCACCAAGGACCAGGTTGCCATATGGGAATTCAACGAGGCTTTTGCCAGCGTCATCTTGGCTAACCAGAAGATATTGGGTCTGGAAGGTGCCAAGGTCAACCCTCTGGGAGGTGCCATCTCCCTGGGTCATGCTCTCGGCAGCTCTGGCTCACGAATCTTGACTACCCTGCTACACCAGCTCAAGCCTGGTGAGTATGGTGTTGCTGCTATTTGCAACGGTGGTGGTGCTGCAACTGCCCTTGTTGTGCAGCGTGTTGAATCTGTCTAAAAGGTTGATGGTCAAAAACATAACAATATAATCTGAACTGTTTATCTAGAACATAGTAGTACAAAAAAAATTGAATAATGAATCAAGAAATAGAGCCCAACGAGCCAAGTGAATCGTATGTCTAGAGTGTGTGAAAATGCAACAACAGATCTATTATAATGACGTGCAGGGTAGCACGATCCGAAGGTGATATTGTGTTCTGGTGTCAATTAAACACCAGATTGAGCCACTGGGAATAGATGTTTTATGCAATATCATGTCAGGTATACGCGTATTCAGGAATGGTCATCATATAAGAGCAGTGAGTTTAATGTTGCGGGTATATAAGTGAGGTACTCACTTGCACCTTATTCACAGTACCCAGTGGATCCGCATGTCGTGTTTTCCACCTATTTCCAACTCAACCTCTCCAACAACCTCACAACAAAACACGCGCCATGCCTCTCGTCCTTGACTTTCTTACACAAATACGCAAATTCATACGCACACAAAATGGCGACGAACTCCGCTCCTGGCTCCAGGTAGAGCCCGGCTCACCGCAGCAGTACCACAACCTCGCGGCCGAGCTACGCTCTCAGTTCCGCCAGCAGGGCCTCGACAACATTATTGAAAAGGCCCTACCCCAAGAGGATGACGTGCCAGATGGGCAAGCTACCGTGTGGCCCGGTTTTGTGGCCTTTATGAAGGACTATTTGTCGTTTTGGCGCGATGTGAATTATGAGGATTTGTTGGGCGCGCATCAGTTGCTGAGCGGCCTTGTTAAGTGTGTCTTTGCTCATCGGATGAAAAGAACCAGAATTGGGGGCTGACTTATGATGTTCTAACCTTAGCTCGTGCGCAACGGCCTTTGCTCATCCTACTTATGGAGCAATGCTTCTCAAGACGAGTATGTCCTTGTCAGAGACACTCGCTCGTCTCACAATGTCTCTCAACAGACGTCCCGAGCTGGCGCGTCGTCTACGTGCTGTGGACGAGGACAAGACTATCGCAGAGTCATCGGCAGAAATTATTCAAAAGATTTTCACGACTTGTCTCACAGACAGATCTAGCGGTCGTTACGCCAAACCTGAGGGTAAGAAGGTTGGCGTGTACATGTTTGCCAATCTCGTTCTCAAGCTTCTCTTTGCGGTATTGAATTATCCTCCCTGCATTATGATGTATAGACTGACTGACATGATGGTAGTGTCGAAGAACGCATCTAGCAAAGATGATCTTTGTCAACATCTCCACCATCTCTCCGCCTCTGTCTCTTTACCCAGCTGCCCAGCGCGTTACTTTTCTCTACTATTTAGGCCGCTTCAACTTCTCAAACAACCACTACCTCCGCGCCGCCCTCTGTCTTGAAGAAGCCTACCTTCAGACCCCTTCGCAGCTGGTTTCCCATCGGACCAACATTCTGACTTACCTCATCCCGTGCAACATCCTCCTTGGGCGCTTTCCATCGCAGGTGCTGCTTCGACGTCAAGAGTGCCAGACTCTGGCGCCAGTATTCCTTCCTATCTGCCAGGCTATCAGGTCTGGAAACTTTATCCAGTTTCAGCACCATCTGGCACAGCATGAGACCTGGCTTTTCGAAAAGGGTCTGCTCTTGGTTCTCAGCAACCGCTTACGTCCGCTTCTCTGGCGATCGCTAAGCAGAAAGACCTTCCTTCTCACATACGTCCCTCCCACAGACGCATCTTCACGCAAAGCCGCCACTCTCGATCTCGCGGACCTGCACACAGTCGCTGTATATCTCCAGCGTCGCCTTGAAGGCTGGCTACCCTCAGGACCTAACTCTTTCAACCGGTCTCATCATGTAAACCCCCTCCTCATGAAGGCCCTCGAAAACAACAACGCACAAACTCCTCACGTCTCCACACTAGCTCCACCACCAGGCGGCCCCAAATCACTGCGACCTAATGAGGGCATGATCTGGGGTAACGCAGAGGTCACGCCCGAGGACGTAGAGATGATGGTCGCCACACTTGTTCAGCAGGGCTTGATGCACGGCTTTATCGCCCACGGGCAAGGACGATTCGCCATTATCGGCGCAAAGGCAAAGGGTAGCCCTGTGCTTGCAGGCTGGCCTAACGTGTGGCACACGATTCGAGACCGGAGGTACGATGAGGACTTTGATCCGGAGGAAGTACCAGGATGGGTTAAGGAGTGAAAGCAAAGGGAATTGGATAGAATGATCTAGGCTAGCTTGGATATTTAGACCGCGAGCCATCAAGATAGCGTTTGTATAACCATGCACCATATGATACCCGGAGTTATAACAAGATTAGATATCTGGCTGAAATAAGAGGTGCACTTTTACTTGGGCAAATGAGATGATCAGATATAATTTCTTTGTCGTTAATTAACGTGCAACAACGTACATCGCACCATTAAAATATGCCTAATCAAAATGGGGTTTTTTTTTTTTTTTAGTTATATATCGAGATGAGCAGAGCATCATCCCATTGACCACACACCACCCTCTTAACCACCCGACACCAAAAGCCCCAAGCTCCTCCATTCATATGTGCATACGTCGTAAATCGCGGGAATAAACGGAAACCATCGCTTGTTCCTCCAAATATCCAAAGTCTCCAAAATGTGCAAAAAGGGTATATCGACCGTGAAATGAAGCGTTGAACTTATATATAATGCCCAGGGGCCACAAGAGTCCAAAAAAAGATTCTTGAAGAATTTAACACCCGAGGGCGGGTATTGATAACTAGACTGACCACGACTGTCGAGGAGTCCAGTTGGTTTAGACAATAGATACTATCGCCGATAGGTAGTTGGCTTGATAAGATGTGTAAAATACCAATAATAAAGGAGTGTAGGTGAAAATAGAGCTTGTGAAGAGAATACCAGCTGTAATGAGAAGTTGGACGTTGACCGTCGGTAGACGGGAATTAGAAGAAACAGGCGGCAGCGATAAAGGCGACGACGAGGCCAGCAACAGCGGCATTGCCCTGATGACGGCCAGCTTCACCCTCCTGAGACTGAGTGGGAGCAGGTTCAGAGCCAGCATCGCTGGGGACGATCGTCTCCTCGGTTGCGGAGCCTGTGTAGGTGGTTGTTCGGTTCTCACGGAAGATACCGGGCTTGACAGTAGGGTACGCGTGCTTGGTGGTATATTTGGGTTTCTTGACCTTGGAAGTAGAGGTCGTGAAGAGAGTGGTAGAAGAGGTAGCCTCTTCGCTCGTTGTCTCCTCAGCAGACGTGTACTCTGAGGTAGTCGTCTCTGCAGACGTGGTAGATTCGACCGGAGCGCTCGTGGTAGTGAGCTCGGCAGACGAGGTAGTCGGGGCTGCGGAAGTGGTGAGCTCCTCAGTAGTAGAAGAAGAAGTCTGCTGAGTGGTCTCAGGTTCCTCACTTGTAGTGGTCTCTGGCACCTCAGAAGTAGTGATCTGGGCGATAGATGTGGTAGAGGGCTCGACCTCTTCCGCAGTGGTAGACTCAGGTACCTCATACTCCTCCTCCTTCTCCTCCTCCTCTTCCTCAGAGTCATCCTCCTCCTCTTCTTCAGAGCCACCAGATTCTGAGCCACCAACAGGGAAAGCAACAATCTGAGCGCTGCTGCCCTTCTGCACGGTAACGACACAGAAGCCTGAGCCACCAGCACCCTTAGCAGACAGCTCACTGCCGACGCTGCCGTTTCCGTCGCTAGGATCGATCTTGCAAGGCAGACCAGTGCAGCCACCGTCGGGGCACTTGATCTCGACGCCAAAGTCGGGCAGGGTGCCCTTCAAGCCGGAAGACTCCCAGATAGGGTTCCAGCCAATCTTGACAAAAGTCTCGCCATTCTTCTGGGTGTTAGCACCAGAAACGTATGGGCTCCAGTTACCAATGGGCTTGTCCTCAGTACCCCAAATACAGCCCTCCTCACCAGTGCCAGGGGGGTTGATGTAGAAACTAGATAACCGTTAGAGATCTTCAATGATCAACAGCACTTGAGATACTCACTGAGCAGCGGTGGAGCACCAGTATGAAGATGCGGGAACAGCTAGAGTTGCACTAGAAGTGACGAGAGTAGGGATAAGCATGGCCTCGTTACCAGGCAAGACAGTCTGGCACCAAGACATCTGAGAACCACACTTGTTAACAGCCTCAACAGTGCCAGTACCCTGGACACAGTTGGGCTCGCCCTCGAAGGGCTGTTCGATCTCGCCGTCCTCGTTACAGAACAGACCACCGTTCTGAGAATGCTTGTTAGAATCTTACTGTCTTTCTAGAATGAATGATACAGCTCAAGCTTACCATAGAGGCGGGATATTCAAACTTTGAGTCCGGGTCCCACTGGTTCATCACCATACCAGGCTTGCAGGCGAAAGGGCAGTAGCTGCCAGGCTTGCACTCCTGATCAGGGCTCATAGCCCAGCCAGCGTTCTTTGCATCGGGAGTGACAGCGACCATGTTGGGGTCGTCGGTAGGGAATTGACATTTTCCTCCTCGCTTCGTAATAGGCGCGGATTGAACGGATAGATGTTGGCGCGCATTGTGACGGTGACCATGGGACTTGGCAGAGACGATTGAGGGCGTAGCCGATAAGACGCCCACGAGGGCGGTTGAGAGGTCGATGAGTCTCATTGCGAGAGTCGTCAATTAGTGAATGTTGATATGGTTTGAGAGACCCCAGAGCGGTTGTTCTTAATTGTTGCGCAAAACTCCAATTCTGCGACCAATGCGTCACAAACAAGACATAGATGCTGGCGGGAATCAATAAAAGAGTGTCTTTGTCGTCGAGCAACAGAACGAGTGATGAAGCTGACGAGGAAAAGTGTCGATGGACTTGTGAACTAGCAACACCAACGTTTAAGCAAATCAAGGAAACAAGAGAATGAGCGACAGACAAGGAAGTAAGGACATGAACATTAAAGATCGACAGGTCCAAGCAGCGAAAGAGATGGAAATGGATCCCCAGGAAATGAGCAATGGTCAAGAGCGCGGCAACACTCACCTCCAGAGATTGAGCCGTAGGCTAGGGCCTCGTCTAGTGGTCGAACCCCATGTTCTAGTTGAGCCTGTACCTGCATAGACCTGACCAACCCTGTCTTTATGTGGGTGCCTCTCCTGTGACAAGAGCCAGGTAATGAAACCATTTCCAATCAAGTCTTGACTTGATCTGGAGACCTTGTACAGATCCAGCCAATCCTGTCGAGATTGAGCCTTGCTCAAGGTTGTTGGGTCAGGGGATGGCTCTAGCCTCTCGGAGCAGATTAAAGTAAACCGTGCATATCATGTCAGTTTGATGCTTAACTCAATTGCGCAGTTGGGGATGCCCAGAAGGGCTTATACTGCGGCAATGAGACCAGCATCCTCGGAATGTCGCCCGTATGGGGTAAGAAAAGATATGGGTTTTCTCTTAGTCCCCTTGAAAGCTTGTCTCGTCTCGAGTCTCATTCTTGTCTTATCCCAGCTTCTTGGGGTTGGCGTGCTCATTGCAATCCCCTATCAGCTTGCATGATCACGCAGCCCCTGGACGTTTGTTTCTGTGGCTTGTGGCAATGGACTAGCATTGGTTCAGTGGTCATTAAAGCCCTGGATGGTTCCTGAGTTAGCGTGGAAACCGTTCCTGTTAGACTTAAGACAGTGCCACAACTGACTTCTCAAACGAGTTCGTCGCGTGCTGTGCCGCTTTGCCATTCGCTGGAGATGCGCGCCTGACTGGCAAGGTCCCTTGTGATTCTGTTGGAGACGAGTCAGCGACCGTTTTCCAACAAGATTGACAGCAAAACTACCTTCCAAAGAGGGGGCATTAATCTTGGGTTAGCTTGTTCACCAGAAGATCGACGCAATAGTCCCATGTTGAGTATCGCCATGGGGGATACGAATATTGTAGAACAATATCAACTTTTCGGTCCGTCTCGAGGTTTGGGGTGAAGAAGGGAGTATGTTTCGCATTCAGTCCGGACCTTTTGAAAGTCGAGGCAACTACACCGATTCACACGTGACACGGGAGCAGCACGCGGTCTACCTAGGTAAGAAGAATACCTAGGTAGGTAGGCACTTATGTTAAGGATCAGCGAATGCTTTATAGCAATTAGGTTGACTTAATTGCTAATTTGCCTGATTGTATACTCATATCTTGGTCTTACTTGAATATACTCTAAAGCCTCTTCCTAATACTTGCAGACATTACAATAAACTACTACATAGGTACTATATCTCTAGAGGGGTCAACTCTATGTTCCCCCCTCTGCAGTGAGCATTATCATACAATACCTTGTTGAGCGGAATACCTCACCTAGCCTTGGGGATCCCAATATCGCTTAAAACCACTCTTATCGCCAACCTGGTTATTGCCGTGAGAATTAATACCAGCAAGGCCAGGTCTTATAAAATGCTTGTCTCCCCACGTCTTGCAATTTGACTACCTTGAACATTGCCATAGATTCTCAAGCGAGATTCATGCGTATCGCTTCGGCTATCCAACCGCGTCTCATGGATATCTAAAGTCTTATGCGCAGAAACAAATTCTGATGTCTCTTGGCTCTCGGAATTAGAATTGTGCCAGATAGTGTTTTTATGGATGTTTCGTTTCGACAAGGAATGTCAAGCCACGAGATGTGTCGGGAGCCTCGGATATGAGTGCGACACGGGAAGGCTTTCAATACAATTGAATCTGAGTCAAGACAATTGTCTCAATTTGATAAAATCACAATACTTGACCAACAACATGACTTGATGTCAGTCAAGATTTGAATGTATAACATTCATTCTAGAATAACACATTTTCCCAAGTGGACATGGACGGATAAGGTACGTACGTACAATGTAGCTGGAGTGTCAAAAGTCATGTTTAAACTCGAAGCAATACTCTAAATCACGAGGCGGGAGTGGCGTACGGCAAAGTAGAGGATGTTTTAACCGTGTTCAAGCCACAAAATACAAGAAACATCGCTATGGGCAATGAACACGAGTGATCACATAGTTGGGGTTGTTGCTGGCGCAACTTGATGCAGTCGAAAACTGTTGAGAGAGTGAGTTCCTGTGATACCAGGTATCTGGCGTTGGGTATAATGTATTGTGTTGTATTCGAAAGAACATTGCTTTGTTCTTTTAGACTATCCTGCTTTCTATACACATAATATTTGTAGTAAATATGACTTCTTCATCTAATCCTGTTTTCAGGTATAGCAGTCTGTAAGAAGCATTTGACAATGAACAATCTAGAAATCTACCAAGGGAATTTTGCCAAAAGGTCTTGAGGAAATCTTTCTCATTCTTTAACAAGAAGCTCTCACCGACTTTGTTGTGCTTATATATGGATAGACTCTGTTCTTAACGGGGACTGATGGTTGTGTGTGTGAGTCAGATAGGATTCATGGGACTTTGGCATCTTATCTGGGGAACCTAGTCAACCAGAATAGCTTTCACCTCTTATTTGACAATACCTACCGGATCATTTAGTTTCCATGCGACTATTGTTGGTGCTGACAGGAATCATAGAAGCGCTTACTTTCTGCCTTTTCCCTAACCGTTATTTTTGGCTTACATCCGCCAAGTGCTGCGGCTGCGGTCACTGAACTAGCGCTTGCACAGCCATCCAACCTCGAAATAACAACGCGCGGGTTCAAGAACCAATGACTTGCGTTTTTTTCAACACCAAAATAACGGCAGAGTCCATTTTCTAGACCAGCATGTGGCTGGTAAGGTCTTTTCCCACCCGGCCGGGCCATGATGATGTCAGCGGAAGCCCAGTCTTCCGTGGGTAAGAATCCTATTTTTGACTAAAGGTCTTCCTCTGAGCCTCTGTACAGCAAAATCTGTTCCTGAGCTAAGAATTAAGTATGGTGAACCTTGTTCATGGTGTTGGATGGGCTTTTGGGAATTGTGTATAAGAAGATGGTGTTGTTCTGTCAAATGATGGAGATATCTTCATTAGCATCACACTCTCAAGCACTACAACTCCTTAGTCAAACAATCTATTCAATCTCAGTCTCCTCAGCAAACAATCTATCCAGACCTTCAACTTCAATCGATATCAGTCACAATGAAGTTCACTGCCGCTATCGTCTCCGCGATCTTGGCCTTCACCTCTGTCACTGAGGCTGCTCCTCGCAACACTCGACGAGGACGGTCAGAGGGTCTCAGCCTGACTGCCCAGCTCCAGCTTGCTGATACGTAGGTGATCCCCAACATTAGCTTTGAATCTAGAATAGAGGTTTAATATGCGAGAATTCAACTAACATCCATACAAGTGCCGCGGATCGTTTCACTCTTCTTCCAGAGAACAACGACTTTGTCTTTGACTTCAACCAAGAACAACAAAACCCTGGAAAGGGCGGCCAGCTCATTGCTGCTAACCGCAAGACCTTCCCAGCTCTTGTTGGAACTGGCTCTGGCATGGCTCTGGGTCGCATCGATCGTAAGACACCCCCTTCGTCTTCAAACTACAACCCTACCAAGCAGTGATGCTAACGTACCCCTTTCTTAGCTTGCGGTATGAACACTCTTCACGTCCACCCTCGCTCTGCCGAACTTCAAGTCGTCACCTCCGGTCGTCTCATCACCGAGATGGTCCCAGAGAACGGTGTCCTCGACAAGGACGGCAACCGTCGCGTCATCCGCACCGAGCTCAAGGCCAACATGATGACTCCCTTCTACCAGGGCTCCGTCCACACTCAATTCAACCCCGACTGCGAGCCCGCCACCTTCATTGCCTCCTTTGCTGCTGAGGACTTTGGTACTGGTCAGATTGCCGACGAGACTTTTGCCCTCAGCGACGATGTCATTGCTGCTACCTTTGGCCAGAGCATTGCCGGCGAAGACATTGACAAGGTCCGCAGTGCTATCCCCAAGAGCATTGCTCTGGGAGTCGATGAGTGTCTCAAGAAGTGTGAAATTAAGAAGCGATCTTTCTAAGACACATGTCTACTGCTTTTCACATCTTGATAGCGATATGAAGCGAGCGATGCTGTTTTTCCTCTTTGGCGTCTTGGGTTTTGCTGTTCTGGGTGTATCAGGCTGGGAATACCCTTACCTACCGAGTAGATACTGAGAGTAGCCTGCATTTTGTCTTTTTCAGTTCATAGATAGAATCCTGTACATAGTTAATTTTATCCTTCGATGGATGTTCATATACGTTCTTCCTATGCTGTGAGTGTAAATAGTCCTTAAGCATTCGCGTCTAACAGCCATGTGAAAGGGAGACCAGGTATTGGCGTATTGGGCAGGATAACTTGATGCATGTTGTTTGATTTCATGAATAGTATACATTGAGATTTTTAACTTTTCCATCTTCTACTTTTACAGCATGACAAATAAGTGGCCACTTACTCCGAGACACACTCGAAAAGGGACCTTTAAAGACCCTTCTCACGGTGACCAACAACCTTGGCAAAAGAGTCAAACGACATCGTCATCGAGTGCCGTCCAGCAGTCTTGCTTCGCAGATGATTGTCGTAGTCCAGCATCTCCTTGTATGGCACCTTGGCGACAATCTCCACCATCCGTGCCGTAGATTTCTTACCACGCAGAGACGTAACGGAATCATACGGATCAGGCGGGGTGTAAATCTTGGACACATCGATATGGTCATCACCTGTTGACTCAGCTGACCGATCGTTGACTTCTAAAACATGACCACCAGCACCGGCAGTAACGTCGTGCTGCACAGTACCAGCAACTACCTCGGGACACGTAATGTGAGCGAGCATAATGGGCTCGAGGATGCCGATCTGCTCCTTTTCGAAAGAATCGCGGAGAGCAGCTTGTACTGCAGTTCTGGCAACACTGCTAAAGTGTCCCCCTGTAGGAGTCTCACAACCGCCTGGTTCTGTGTCTAGTGTGATGGTAACGTGACACCCGTGTATAGGGGCAGCGCGGCGCGGTCCTCTCGCCAGACCTGCGATGGCTCCATTGAGAAGCTGCTGTCGTGCTTCCTCTGGATCGAAGCCAAGAGAGTTGGTGTCACCTATCAGAGGAATTGAGATGTGATATATGTTTCCATCTCGTTCGACGCTTGATTCCAGTAATGTCTCTCGATGGTGTTCCTCAAGTGGCTCTAGCACAACTGTACAAGAGGCCTTGCCAGCTTTGCTTGCCACAGCGCGGTCAAAGACTGTATACTGCGGCCGCGTAGGCAAGGTGACGCATTCCTTGTAATCGACCTCGATAGGGCCGAAGTCGGCATCGATCTTGTACTTTTGCTTCATGTTGTAGAGTGATACGTCGAGATGAAGCTTGCCCATGCCCTGAATTGTGAACTGCTCAGTTTTTGGGTCACGGCTCCATCGGAGACTGGGATCCTCTCGTGTAGTGTTCTCCAAGGCGATCTGGAGTTGTTGAGCAGCAACGTTACCATATGGCTCAACTTGCAGGAAAGCCACTGGTGGTGGAATCTCGGGTGGTCGGATCTTGACATGGCGGAAAGACTCAGGGACAGGTTTGCTCCCCGTCGTTGTAAGAAGTGTGTCGCCTGTTCGGGCCTTCTTTAGACCTCTCAAAGCTCCAATCTGGCCTACCGAAAGCTCCTGGATATCCTGCGTTTTGGCTGCAGAGATCTGAAGGATGCCCATAGGTCTTTCATGAGTTAGGATGTTGGTATTGAAACTTGAAGCGTTTCTAGTAAGGGTGCCATGATAGACGCGCACAAAACTAATGACGCCCTCCTTTGGATGGTTAAAGACCTTGAAGACGGAAGCGATAGAAGCAATGTGTCCTTTGGCAGACCTGGAACTGTCTTCAAGAACATCGGTCAAGCGATGTTTTGCAGACCCAACCCGGACTTCTGCAGATGGACGTTCGTCTGGGCTGGGCAGGTAATCTGTAATGGCGTCCATCAACGGCTCAACGCCGATATGGCGGAAGCTTGAACCAGCAAACACAGGGATAACCCGGCCATCACCGCTCTGGATGACTCGTCGGATAGCTTGTTTAATGATAGCTCCGTCAATGTTCTGATTCTCGGCGAGGAACTCGTCCATGATAGCTTCATCGAAATCCGCGAGACCTTCAACCAAAGCCTGTCTCGCGGTCTCAATTTCAGGAAGGAGATCCTTGTTGGTGCTAGCAAGTTTCTCCTGAAGTTGTGGGAAATCATATCGTGTCTTTTCACGTTCTGATTTCCACCGATAACCTACTCGATTGACAATGTCTATCACACCGACAAAATCTTCCTTTTCCCACCAAGGAATCTGACAGACGAGTGGCCAGCCTTTGAGTCGCGAACCAATCTCTAGAACAGACTTCTTGAAAGAGGCACCTTCGCGATCGAGCTTGTTGCAGTAGACTAAACGGGGCACCTTGAACTCGTGAGCAGACGCCCAGACTCGTTCGGTATGAGCTTCGACACCCTTGACTGAGTCGATGATACACACTGCTCCGTCGAGGATGGGCAGACAACGATCAACCTCGAACCGGAAGTCTTGATGGCCTGGTGTATCAATGAGATTGATTGTTTTTGAGTGTTCTCCAGGGGCGAGTGACTGATGAAGAGGCCAATTGAATGTGATTGCAGCTGATTGAATAGTGATACCTCGTTCTCGCTCGAGCTCGAGAAAGTCAGTCACTGTATTTCCAGAGTCGACGTCTGTTTTCTTGTAAGTATTTCATTACGGAAATTCTCTTCATAAAAGTATTTACGAGAGAGGCGTTGGTAACTTTGAATTATGCATACCTCCAACACGTTGCGTGACACCACTGTAGTAGAGCATTCGTTCTGTAGTTGTAGTTTTTCCCTTTGAGATTGTAAGTACCTATTTAATAGCAAGATTAAACTTTATCTTCTCAGACTTACAGCATCAACATGAGCAATAATACCAATATTTCGAATATTCTGCAGCTGCGTTTCATGGTGCGCTTGATGCATAGCTCGACGAGACAAGCTCACAAATTCCTTATTGCGCCATTGATGAGCAATACAGCGGCCCGAACCTTTCAAGGCCGAGCCGCTGCGTAATAGCGATAAAAGAATCATTCCAAGCCTGGAAATAAACCAAGACCCGATCGCGGCATCTCAATTCCTTTCTCGGTCTTCTTTCAAGGTCGATTTTGATGTTTTTGATCATTCGCCGACGCTTAACTAACGTTAGTACGTACTTGTTCCACCAAAGCCACTCCTCCCCCAGCCGCTGCTTTCTGATTGGACTGGAATGTGGCTGGCTACTATCCCCCAAAACGAAGCTTGATCTGGGCGAGCTACGTAATCTTGGACTCTGCAACTCCGTACCGTGGCCACGCAAACCTCCATCCCCATCAAATCGCCCTTTTTCACGCGAGTTTCTTTAGCTGCTGCCTAGGAATCTCACCTACTTTTAAAATTGTTTCTCTCCTACCTCAATTCTTGACTGCGCAGTCTTCTCAACACCCAAAACAACAGCAACCATGGAGCTCTCTGACGTCTTGTGAGTGGCTGTACCACACCACACTCTATGCTATTGACAGAATCGTCGCTAACCATCGCATCAACGTATAGTCGCATTGTCAACTTGGCCGTCGGTGTCATCACCATTCTGGGTGGTATCACGTCCATCTTCCACTTCGGCCTGTATGTATACGCGACCCTCGAGCCGATTGTTCCAATTCGCACTCTGTTTGGGTGCTAGGCCACGCGCGACATTCAGCACGTACTAATAACTTGTCTTTAGTCAATCTATCGTTGTTGGCGCTTACATGATCATCTTTGGTCTTGTCATCGGCCTTCTCGGTTCGTCGCGACCCTACTACTATACCCATGCCAAGTCTAACGTTTCGCAGAGTTCCAGATCCCTCCCCAGGTCTCCCGACATGCTTCCTTCATGTTTTCCTTCGTGGGCCGTGGTGTCTGTAAGTAACCGCCTGACCAAGTCTTTCCCGTCGAGCACGACTAATTCTACTCCTAGTCTACATCTTCATTGGCTGCCTCCTTCTAGGAACCATGATTCTCAGCAAGATTGCCGGTGGAATTGTCGGCATCGTCGGTATCGCCTATGTCGCTCTCGAGTTCGTTCCTTCCATCGAGCCCCCGAGCAACATGCGTGAGGCCGAGGACGCTGGCTGGGGCGCTGAGCAGGTCTAGAAAGCCAATGAGCCAGGTCCCTCTCGTGCAAGCGCCTCGCCGGAACCGAGCGTATAAACATCCGCGACGATCATCCGGCGCAGATAAAGATACGAAAGCGCAACAAACGCGGTGATATTAGGATGCGACAGGATAAGGTACTTCTGGGAAGTTGGGCTAGAAAGAGATGGTGGTAGGGTGATGTGTATTTTATAGTTCGCAGACAGGAGCTCAAGATGACGCGCTTGAACAAGGGTTTGTCAAACTGGATTTACGAGTATCAGTAGCGTATAACGATGACAAGAGATAAAGTCTTTTCACAGAGAGATGTTTTGTTTATGAAACGCATTTGGATTGAATGTCATGTTGTTTAGCTTTTTATTCCCAAAACAATATATACTGTTGACTAGAAACAAACATTAACTTTGCCATGAGAATCAACGCCAATGTTTCAGAGTACCAAGACCCCGTTGGTATTTTTTTTTTCATGCTCCTCATGTCCTTGGACTTCTCAAGAAGCTAACTACACCACTGCAGTACCCAACTAGTCCGTCCAATCGGTTGCACTCCTGCTCTTGATACTTCTTCCACTCGCTCAAAGCCTCTAGCAGACCCTCGTTCTGCATCGCCAGATCAAAGTGGAGTCGCAGGAACACAGTCATCCAGGCCTGGGTTAACTCGTAGTCCCGACGAGCCTTGAGCTGCACCGTCAGAGCGCGAATGAAATGCAGCAGTTCGTTGGAGTCCTCGTCACCATCGCCGATGGAGAGGGAGCGTAGTTCAAGGTCTGCGCTAGAGGGAGAGAGAGACTTGAGATGCTCGATGAATTCATCGTCTGTAATGTGTTAGTCTTGTACGAAAGAATCAATGTGAGGCGAGTGACTTACAAGTTCCCGTCTCTGCTCCAGCACGAAGCTTGGAACTGAGGACCTCTTCAAAACGAGCCTTCTCAACTCTTGTGATATGAGAATTACCCTCTTCACCTCCCTCGGTCTGCTGCTTTGATGCCATGGGGTTCTCCTTGCCTGTCGTCGAAGGCAGGAAGAACGGAGCCTTCTCGGGAGCTTTGGGGGCTTCCTTGGGTTTGTTTCGCTCCTTAATTAGATCCAAGTGTAGCAGCGTCTGCCAGCGGCTCTTGGGAACCAGACTCAAAGTCGTCAGCTCAGAGCTGAGCTGTTCAATTGTAGGCGCCACGACAGTATCTTCATCCTCAGCCTGCTCCTCTTCGAACGCACCCTCCAGCATACCTTGGCTGTTCTCACCAGAGCTTGTAGGGGCAGAGACATGGTTAATCTCCTTCTCGGAGATTTGGCGTGTAGGTACATGCTTGAACAGAGCCTTGTTTGTCCAGAGTGTTACACCCAGCTCATCCTGAATCGTTGCGGCCAGGTATTCGCCGGTAACAGACATTGCCAGTGCCTTGCAAGGCTTCTCAAGTCTGATAGCGTCAATCAAGTGACTTGTGGGAAGATCCCATACACGGATAACGGAATCTTGCGAAGCGGCGATGATCCATCGTCCATCGCTGGAGAAACAGAAATCGTTGACAGAACCTTCAGGGCCCCAGAACTCTCGAATTGTTCGCTTGGTCTCCATATCCACCACCCGAATCGACAAATCATCGCACGAAAAGGCAAGCAAATTGCTCGCAGGGTGGTACCTACACCCTGTTGGGAACGTCATAGGCGCCCAGTCAATCTGCTCTAGTAGATTTCCTGTCAAGAAATCCCAGAACTTGATCTTTCCATCCAGAGAGCAAGACACCACCGTCTTGTTCATTGCATCGACAATAAGGCCGGTGACGGGCTTGGCATGCTTTCCGGTACCCGCAGGGAATTGTCGAAGAGACTCAGCATGTAGTTGAACAACATCGTCCGCTTGTCGCATTTGTTGCATCTTGAGCTGACGGGCTTGAGCTGGAGTGAGCCTTGAGGGAAAGTGTTGGCGGTGAGTTCCCGACTGAAGATTGTACATATCAATGCCACCGGACTCGGCACCTACGAGCGCAAAGGTGCCGCAAGGACTGATAGCAACAGTTGATACATTGGAGCCGTCTCCAGTGGGAAAGGCCCATCTGCCTGCTCTTTTCCGGCCCCAGAACCACGTTCTGGCATAAGCGTCGTCCTTGTGAGCAGTCACCACACTCTCCCAGCCGGTCATACCACTGGCCTCAGCATCCTGCGTCTTCTTCTTGTTTTGGGACTTTTGCCATATCGGCTGATTGCCGGGCATGGCACCAATACCACCATCTCGGTTCAGTGAAGATGCCATGCAGGTGATCTCAGGGGCCTTGAGGTCTTCCAATGTCGTCGTGGGACCATGAGCTAGTGCGTTGGTAGCTAATATGCCAATCTTCTTGGCTTTCTTGCGAATGTTGCCCTGACTCAACTCTGAGCTCTGGCCATCCCGACGCAGACTCCATCCCCAAAGGCTTCGGTCTTGTCCACCACTGAGTAGCCACTTGTTACCAGCATCAGCGCCCTCAAAGTCAGTGGGTAGGAACTGGAGGCAGTTGACGGGGCCAGCATGACCACTTCGGGAGTGAAGAACTCGGGGCACGGGAGAGAAAGGTGTTTCATCGAAAATCCAGGATTTGAGAGAGTTGTCTCGACCACTTGTCAGTACCACTGGCTGGCCGGGTAGGAATTCGACCTTGCTGATGCCACCGCGGACGTTTGGTCCTTCGTAAGAGGGAGGGTTATGAGCACTGCGCAAAACACCCATAACACGACCGCCCCCGTTCAAATCCCAGAATGTGACATCTCCGGTAGCAGCTGTGGCTGTAGCCATAACACCGTCCTTGCGCCCATCGTTGCCCGCGCCCATACCATCGGTTCGGAAAGAGATCGAGTTAACTGGCGCATCCGAGCTGCCAGCTTCGATGCGAAGAGTGGCCTTATCGGTAAGAACATTTGTGATGATCAGGGTTCCCTCGGAATAGGCTATGGCCAGAAGCGACAGAGCAGGACTGGGCTCTAAGCATGTTACAGAACCGCAGTCAGGAGACGGGGGTAGGATGGTATAGATCAGCTTCCCGGTGCTAACGTTCCAGATTTCTACCCAACCGTCTTTGCGGCCCACGAAAATCTTGTTGAGGAAAGTGGGCATAGAAACAATGCCGCCAGTGATTTCGTTGCCTCGGTTGCTGGCAGGTGTAGTGTAAATGGTGGTGTAGTGCTCGAAGGTAGCTGTCTTGAAAACTTCAATTCGCGTCAGAGCAGTAACAATAGTCCATGTACCCAAAACCAAAATTTGTCCGACAGGTTCGTTGAGGTCTGAGGGCAGCGCAAGCTCGTCGACCTTCTTGCCCCTCTGGAAGATCCAGATTCCCTGAGGCTCACCCTTCTTTGATCCACCCCATGCTGCAAAGACCTTTTCCTTCCAGGCGAGAGTTGCAGTGATATCGGCGGGTGTTTGCGGCCGAGTAATGAAGACAAGGTTGAGTCCGCGGCGAAGATCGTAGGTCTGAATGGATCTACCGACTGAGGTTGAGATTTGGAAGGTAGTTTTGCCGAGAGGGATCGATGTGAATGGAACGCTCGTGGGTGATACTAAGCCTACAGTCTAAGTCGCAAGAGTCAGCTAAGGCATTTTGAGGTGAAGTAGGTAGATAGATGGACATACGCGGAAGGGCGCAAAGATCCTGGAAGAGTCTGATGCCGATTTGGATGCATTGGCGGGCGCCGCGGTCTTTTGGCGCTTGACCACGGGACGGTCGATGTCTTTGTGAGGCATTATGAGCCTATTAGACGAAGCTGGGATATTCAACGTATAAAATTGCTACGTCAAGGATGCACGTCGAGCCCGCTTATGCTCTACGGTTGAGACTACGCGATGTGTGATGCTAGACTTGGAGCCATGTCCAAAAATTTACAATTTTTGGCGGTGTCGCGGGGCAGTATTGGATAGCATGTGGGTGAAGAAAATACTTTGGAGGGATATCCTACCATTGAGGTCGCATTGCGTCCGGTAAATATAGTTTAATTGCTTAGCTTTGTCTTTGTATACTCGTCTGTATCATCTGAGTCCATTATGGCCTCTCCGATGAAAGCTGTCGACATCTAAGACGATGAATTGAATCATTCTCTGCTCATTTCGTGTGAACAGTTTATTTTATCATCCCTACTGTTTACGAAGTAGTATTATCACATCTAAAGGGAAGCTTGGCAATGGATTCCTGACGGGAGAATCGTCGCTCTGCATGTAGCCAAGTCGTCGAGAGGGCCACTAGCGGGGTGCAGCGAGTTGAGTCAGGGGTTCCAAGTGGATATTTGTATTTGTTGCACAGTAAGGCTGTGAATGCGAGCTCGTGTGCCGCAAATGCGGTACGGAGTAACCGACGTGATACTCGATGATTCAAATGGTACCTACCTACTGTTAGAAGGTGTTCTAGATGCTCGTGAGACGCCGTGTAAATGCCAAGTTTATGGGGTTATTGAAAACAAGGTAATGGGCTAGTCTATGTACGCACGTATCGTATCTTGGTTCATCTCGTATTGGATGTGACCCATGCTGAAATGGTAAAGGCCCCGAGTCCAGCCCAAGTTGGCAGAAATGGTGGTTTCTGACCAGAGGTCTATATTATTGAGTCGTGTCCTTGCTGGCAGTCGACTTCAGTTGCTGTTCAGAGTGGTCTACCTGTGCCCTTTGGGATATGTACGTGTTTACCAAGAGGGATCGACGGGGAGTTCCATTAATTCAAAAACGCCTTTACCAATGTCACAATAAATATCGGGAGCTTCGGCATGCGTATGTATGTACATACGTGAGACTCGTGAGTTAAATGGATATTAAACCGTATGTAAAGAAAAAGGGAGAGAGTACGTAGAGTAGCGCCAATATCAGGGGAAGCGCCAGGAACCACAGGAACCAACCAACAAAGGATGTTGATGGACCGTACTAAAACAATGGAAGGTTTCGGGGTGGGTAAATTAGCCACTCCGGCCACTCTTTGGCTCCAGCTCTCTTCGTATTGTGTACCTATTTTATGCGCCAAAATGGAAGCCAACAGCTGCCGAAGTGAAGGAACGGCGGAGGGAGTAGCCTAAAACAATGAATGACTCCCAGTCAGCTCAACCCAAGTCAATTTACCCCGTTGGTGATGCTAAAAGCGGAGATGGGGGCTAGGCCCGCCAAGAGAGGCAGGCGATCTGCCTTTCTGCTTAGGTACCTACATATACAAGGTAGTATAGATATACCTACCTGTGCTGACTACCTACAGCTTTTTTTTTTTTTGTTTAAGTCGTGGCGCAGCGAGCGGCTCAGCGAACCAAGCAAGGAGTCTACATAGTATGTACGTGCGTCCACGACACGTCAAAGACCATTTGAGGAAAGGTGCATGTAAGTCTAGTAAACGCCGCCGCCATCATCTATCCCATGTGCGATCAATCCATGTCGAATGGATGAAATATTAAAATGGAAACCAGCGCAAGTCATGTTGCAACCAACAGCCACCCTCCCCTCCACTTGCAACACGCGACCACATACCATCCCTGGGCCAATTCACTGCCTAGTCAAGTTATCCCTGGATCTTTAGGGGGCTGTTGCGTAATATTGGCTGCGTGTCATTCTGTTTCACTTTGAGCCTTTCAGCTCGTCGCTTGAGGTATCAAAAGTCTTATGCCCGCTTGGCTTTTGCCCAGACCTGGCCTTGCTTTCTCCCTCCACATCATCATCATCATCCTTCGTTCTTCTCTGCCTACGTTGCAGATGATGTGAAGTAGGCCCAATATGCCTTCTTCAGTCTCCTTTCTTTTTGCTGTATTTTTCGTCTCTCTCATCTTTACGAAGCTGCTGCATCTGTATATCCATATCCATTCTATTGCCGCCATTGACTTCCTTGTCTACCTACCGACCTTCTTCTTGCAGGATTTCTTTTTGGTCCTCCTAGTGCGCTTGCTATTGCGACGAGAACGAACTATCCTTTCTTTAATCGCATATATCCTGGGATGCATTCTAACGTAAATTTTACTTTCATTGTTCCTGCGGTGTGTTGCATTGCTAACGGTTGCACATATAGTTTGATAACGTTCGGCGCTGCAGCCTCCGAGCTCGGCTTCTATTACAAAACAGGCGGCGAGGTTGAATGGAGCGACGCCGGCGACTTTGCCAACGATGAAGGCCTTAACGTTTTAATTAGCGAGAGTAGCAGTGTCTTGGTCTCGGCATTAATTATCCTGGTCGTCTCGTGGTTGCCTCAGAATATCCTTTACAAATCTGTTGGCAACGTCGTTTCCGGCCTCGGTAAGCGTATCGCTGCAGGTTGGTCGCTCAACTTCATCATCGCTTAATTCAATTCTAACATCCAGAAAGTCTCCAGGTATATACGAGGAAAGATTCGTCCGCAGAAATACCACCAGCCTGACCCCGAAAACGCCGAACCCTTCTTGAATCGCGCCAGCACCGGAGATTCTGTTTCCAGCAATGGCCTTACATCGCCCAGCTCAAGTCATGGGGAGGAGAAGGACTCGGAAGACCGCGCAGCGAAGCCACGCAGGTTCCGTTGGCTTCCCCCTTGGGCCATAAACTCTGCTGTTTTTCTCTTTATTGCCATTACCACCATCGTCCGCCCCGACCAGCCTTACAATCACATGGCAACGAGCTTGCCCTTCCGGTTACTCGATTCGATCAGACCGAAACTCGGGTTCTGCACATCCCAGAACGAGTGGCCTCTCAAGGAGCTCACTCAAAAGGCGAAGTGGATGTCACCCAGTGGTGATTTCAAGGGTTGGGCTCCCAGCATCGAAAACAACGATTACGTCAAGCGATATAGACAAAATCCCCCCAAGTGGCTGCCAGATCCTATTCCTAGCGGCTTCCTCAAATGGGATCCAAACCGATATAAGGATGAACTTGATAAGAAGGATGGTCCCGATGATGCGTGTCCCAACACTCTTCAAGATCGGGGCTTTTACAACCCTGTCAACGATCCAATGCGAATCACTAACCTCCAAGAGGAAATCCTGGCTCCTATTCAAGAGGCGCTATCTAATAATTCTATTAAGATTAGGCACATCGCCCTTGTCCTTATGGAGAGTATGCGCGAGGAGCTCTTCCCAATTCAGCAAGGTAGCGATATCCACCGATTTATCATGGAATCAAACAAGGAACAACTTAGAGACGAGATAAACGGCCGAGTATCACGCTTGACACCAAATATCGAGAGAGTTACAGGGAAGCCAGGTAATTATCAAAGCGAAAACGGCAGCAGCTATGCCCCCGCCGAGAAGCCGGAGTGGAATGATCAGACGAGGCCCGGCTTTGGTGGTGTCAATGTCGTGGGAGGTCTTACCAGCAGTAGTGTCTCAACCAAGAGTCTTGCTGCGGCTCACTGCGGTGCTTGGCCCATGCCCGTCAACATGTTTGAGGAGGCCGAACTTGAGAGCTATCAGCCCTGCATCCCTCAGGTCCTCGAACTATTCAATACGCTCAAGACCAACAACGGCAACAAGACCAAACAGGCTAGGGATTGGTGGAGCTTTGGATCTACCAAAGCCAAGTTCCACGATTACCAGTGGCATCCCGCCTTCTTCCAAGCTGTGACGGATTCGTATGATAGGCAGGACATGTTTGACTCAAAGATTGGCTTCAAAGATATCGTCACGAAGCCAAAGTTGGATGAAGAAGCCCGCGACAACCCCGAGATGGAGGAAATCAACTACTTTGGATATCCAGAGACCGATCTGAAGGAGCATATCAGGAAGTTTATCACCAATGGTCTTGCGGAGAACAAGCGTCTGTTCATGTCGCATTTTACCAGCACGACTCACCACCCGTGGGGCGTCCCCAAGTGGTTTACGAGCCAAAAGTACATGGGCAGAGAGGGTGGCCGGCACACCGACTTCGACAAATACCTTAACACTATTCGCTTCACAGACGCCTGGATAGGCGAACTCATGCAAATGTTTGACGATACCGGAATTGCCGATGAAACGCTGGTTGTCTTTGTCGGCGACCACGGACAAGCTTTTAAGGAGGACTTTTCCAAGACAGGCACCTATGAGAACCGTCACATCAGCAATTTCCGAGTCCCCATCTCTTTTCGACATCCAAACATCCCTCGAGTTCAGTATGAAGCCAACGTAACCTCGATCTCTATTCTCCCTACTATTCTCGATCTCCTTGTCAATTCTGGCTCGCTTAACGCTCAGGATAGCGCAATTGCTTCTGATCTCGCCAATGATTACGAGGGACAGTCTCTTATCCGACCATACCAAAAGACGATGGACGGCCGGCGTGCCTGGAACTTTGGACTTATCAACCCAGGTGGTGGCATGCTCACAGTCACATCAGCCGATGCGCCTTGGAGACTAGCCGTTCCCTTGAAGAAGGACCTCGAATATACATTTACAGATCTCGGCAAGGACCCATTGGAGCTGGATGCTCTTGATCAGTGGTCCATCAAGGCTATGATCAAGGCCGTGAAGCGCAAGTACGGCGATGAAGCTGCCAAATGGGTGCGTGAGGCTGATGAAGTGGCTCACTGGTGGGCTCTAGAGCGAAGAAGACTTTGGGGGTATAACCCTAAAGAGGAGTGATGGGCGTTTTTACGTATGATATGATGCATTGAGTACCTATTTTTTCTTGGGGGGGAGTGGTTTGGTTTAGGCATACCATAGCCAAAGTGAACGGCATATACATTAAAGGGATACACATTAAAGGGAGAGGCTCCCTCGGCAAGTTTTGTCTTAGGTCGGTTTAGTCTAAAATGCATAGAGATATGTCTTTTACGTGTTACCCTTGGCTGATGCCATCTATTCTTTTGGTCCTTTGCATCGTGTAATCTGTGAGCTCCCAATTCCGAGCAAGATATATAACATGTACTACTTCCAAAACATCCAAAGCCTTGCGCGACTACAAGGCATCCAAATAACGTTGTAGAGCTTCCCAGGTTTATCAAAATCTTCATAGCAAACACCTATTACAGCCTCGTATCGTACTGATAGTCTCCAAAGGTATTGCGGACTTGTGGCGAGAAGATTGGCTGTTTATTGGCTGTTTTAGACTGAGCTCCGAGAGGACTAGGGGTTCCAAGGCGGGGGATCTCTGATTTAAATAGTCTAGCTTGCTCAAGTCCGCAAGCTAACTAGGTACCTAGGTAGGTAGGTTGTAAATCAATTTTATACGCCATCGCTTGCATTATATAAATGCGCTTGGAGTGCAGCTTGTGTCAGTCCCACCAATTCGTCGGTTATTCATACACGTCTCACACAACCCATTAAGTCTCCCACGATGTGGAATAGCGGCGTTTCGTTCAATCCAGACAAGGACATTCCCAACCTTTCGGGTAAGGTCATCCTTGTTACTGGAGGCAATACTGGTTTAGGTCTCGAGACAATCGTCCAATTGGCCAAGCATGATCCTGCACATATATATCTTGCAGCAAGGTCGGAAGAGAAAGGCAACCAAGCAGTCAAAGACGTCTTAGACAAAGTTCCCAATGCACCGCCGGTCACCTTCCTTCGACTTGATCTCGGGTCTTTGGCAAGCATCAAAGCAGCTTCCGCCTCATTCCGAGCTTCATCGGACCGCTTGGATGTCTTGATCAATAATGCTGGGATCATGGCTGTGCCAGAAGGCCTTACAGAGGATGGGTATGAGATACAGCTTGGGACTAATCATCTCGGCCACGCCCTTCTCACAAAACTGCTTCTACCGACCCTGAAAGCGACGGCTGCTACCAATTCCTCTGATGTGAGAGTTGTGTCGCTGTCATCAACTGGAGAGAGCATGGCACCCAAAGACTCATACCATCTCGACAAAGCCAAAACAACGATGCCGCACCTCAACACTTGGACTCGATACGCCCAGTCCAAGCTCGCAAACGTTCACTACAGCGCGGCACTTGCGAAGCACAACCCAGACATCAAGTTCATCAGTGTTCATCCCGGAGTGGTGAATACCAACCTGGGCGACACATTTATGCACGGCTTCGGTTCTATCATGGTCAAGGTGCTCAAACTTCTAAGTAATGTGTTGTTGGTAACTGTCGAGAACGGTGCTCTCAACCAGCTCTGGGCTGCAACTAGCCAGGACGCAGAATCTGGAGTTTTCTATCATCCTGTTGGTGTTACGGGTAAAGGTTCGGCGCTGAGCAATAATGAAGAGGTTCGCGATCAGTTGTGGGAGTGGACGGAGAAGGAGCTTGAACCATATACTGCTGGTATTTAGTGCTCAGGCAGAGTGCAGAATACAACATGGTACCTGATCCTTTTTGCGGGGGCTTACTGCTTTTATTAGAGGCATTTGGGAGTTATTGTAAGCAAAGCAATAAGAGGGCAAATTCAAGTTGCAAGGGTATCGGTAGTTGAGTGCGTATTGTATGTGTGAAGGATAGCATGGATGAAGGATGTGTATGCGAAGCAGATGGTTTTCTCAACTCAGTTAATTTGCAAGTGTGATAGTATATATTAGCCTTGAAAGCAGTTAATAAGGCTGCCTGCAACTAGAAATAAGACAGCTATTTTCCACATGATTCAAGACAAGGTCATCTTTTGCTCATTTCGAAAAGGCGTTTGTCGACAACGTCGGATGGATGGCATGTCGCATTCCTTCAGCCACCACAAAGCATACCTGGACCTCGTGGCCATCCCTTCCCGCGATGCATCTGTCCAATAATATGGCTTAATTCGAGCATGCTTCTTTTATCTCATATTAATTGCCAGGCTCCCGGACAGGAACGATCGAAGTTGTCTCACTTTATTTAGGGTAGCGCCTCTTTTGCTGATATCATGCATCATGTGTTGCTGGATGCAGCCACTTTAACGACTTCATCTATTCCATATCTGATAAGATGCCACATGCATTTGCGACATGGGATGGGAGCAGCCGAGAATCTTAGTTCCTCGTCTGACTTCTAGGAATGTATGAACTCTCCAATTGACTACCAAAGTGGCCTTGAAAGGTCAAGATATCTCCACTACCAGGCCGACAGATGACCCCATCGCGAACCCCGCCATCAGATGGGTTTACCTGTAGCAGATGGAATTAGGTGACTTGCCTGAGTTGCCAGCTTCATTTATTGGGTGAAGAGATATAGTTCAGAGCGTGACAGAAATATAAACTCAAAAACCTAGAATGGGAATTACTTGCCAGCAGCATATGCCCCATTCGGCTTCTTATACATACAAGCTCTTCCTAGCATTGTCGTGACCCTGGCAGCAACCTATCAATTGAGATATATTACCGACATTCGATGCATGGTGATGATAGTGGCGATCCCTAGCGCAGGAAACGAATAAGAAGAAAAAATCCCATCAACTGGTGACTTGCAGCAGCGGCGCAGCATCGTTCCACCCATGGCCTTTTCAGCATCTTCTCTTCTTAGTAGCTACCTAAGGTACTATAGCCTTGGCTAGCTCAATAATACCAGTCATTATCAACATCTCGTTATATATCGTCTTCGGTTTCTCTTTCTCTGTTGTCGTGGGTTCATCTTGTCTCGGTCATCTCAAATGCTAATCTACCTCCGTCTGACTGGTTGCAGATAAATGTTTCATGTTGGATAGAACCAGAACAGTGGACAAAAGAATCGAGACAAGACGCAATTCAAAAACACTCTAGTTCCAATACCAGAAAACATCTGAACCATTTTCTCTATTTTGTCCGCTCGCAGTTCAAGCTCAGCATCTGCAACCTTTATAAAAAGAGCCTAATGGACTACCTCGACGTCAGAGTTTACATCTTGGGCTGAGTTTGCTTGTCACCACCGTTTCCTTTCGCTTCGATCTTGTGGGAATCTGGCATTGCTTGCTTGCTTCCATCTTTAGGCTCACCTCAGCCAAACAATAAACAAATCAATTCACAGTTGGGCTTATTTTATATTCGATACAGACGAGCACATACACACCCACAATCGCTCTCACGCAACCTAGACACTGCGTACGTACACAAGAAGCGGCAGCGCGCCGACCATAACCTTTCTTATCCATTGTTCGTGGATACTTAGGCATGGCCACCATGAGCAACCCACCGGGTCAAAATCTTGCTGCTAGCACCATCGGCGCCGTTGATAGCCCAGGATCTGAACGTCCGGCTACTAGCCCCTCCGCCTCCGGCGAACCTTCCACCGCCGACTTTTCTTCTTCGTCTCGCCGCTTTCACCCACATTCTCATCCTCCTCCTTCGTCGTCTTTACCTTTTGGTTACGTATCTGTTGAGCAACAACCACTCCAGGTCAATCCAACCCGGCGGTCTCGCGCTCTCTCTTCGTCATCATCATTGCTTCTCGCCAATTCCTCCGCCGCCGCCTCCACAAGGAAGAGTCGCGGCGCCGAACCCGTTACTAGAGACGCCTACGCACGCCGTGCTAGTTTCACGGCAGCTCCGAGCTCAACTACAGCAGCTTCTTCCTTCCCAATTAAGAATCCTCGGCCTCACCTTCAGCGTACTCGACGCGAGTCCATGACTTCAGACACCCCCGTCGAAGACCAACCGTTGACCGATTCCCAACTTCCAGGCCTTATTGACGAACACCCCCACCAACGAACTCGCTTACCTTCTACCAACAATATTTCCCACAATCCCGTCTCGTCTGAAGCTTCAAACGCCTCAAATCATCGATTGTCCCTGGATCTTCAAACTAGGAGACTCTCGGGTACATCAGTCTACTCTCTCGCATCAGCCCGCGGCGTCCTCAGCGGTTCGTCTTCAGCTCATGGGTCAGAGCTAGGAACCCCACCACGATCCGTACCTGGCTTGCTCTCAACAGGAAAAAGCACAGTACCAGTTCAATCTGAAGCTGAGGTCTCCAACGTCACTATCACCACTTCCAGTATTCAGACAGGCCAATCAGTTGTGGGACATCATAATCAGCATCACCTAACCCCACGGGATCTTCATTCGCAGCCACTTGACTTTACGAAGCGAGCCGGTCGCCACGAAAACATGCAGAACACCACGTCCAGTTTGCGCTCCCAGGTGCCAGACCGGTCCCGTAGTCGCGCAAAGAGACGCTTCAGCGGAAGCACAGCAACTAGCAGCCACAGCCCGAGTAGTGAACGGGCTCCCCACCATCGGGAAAGGGAGGAGGGTAAGTTCCGTTCTCTTTTCTCCCCTTTGCTATATCAAGGTGACTGGTTTGTAGTATTCGAGTGTCTAACCTGCTGCAGTGAAACCAGCACGATGGGGTGTCATTGGCGTGTGCGCTCTCGACATCAAGGCGCGGAGTAAACCCAGCAGAAACATTTTGAACCGACTCATTGCCAACCGTGAGTTCGATGTCGTGGTCTTTGGTGACAAGGTCATCCTCGATGAAGGTAAGTTTACAGAAATAGGTGGGGGATGTGTCTTTTAGAACTAGGCTAATCTATCTTGTCTGCAGAGGTTGAAAATTGGCCCATATGGTGAGTAGATCCTCTCTCGGTGAGCTGAAGTAGCATAGTGGGGTGCATCCCAAGCTGCTGCAAGAGGCACGTGCCGAATTACCCAAAACGATCACTAACATACAGACTCAGTGACTACCTTATTTCCTTCTACTCGGATGGCTTCCCCCTTGACAAGGCCATTGCCTATGTCAAAGCTCGAAAGCCTTTCTGTGTAAATGATGTACCTATGCAGCAACTCCTTTGGGATCGCCGTCTATGTCTTCACCTACTCGACAAAATCAACGTCCGTACACCAAAGCGCGTCGAGATCAGTCGTGATGGAGGCCCTCGATTTCTCACACCAGAAATGGTCAAGCATGTTAAGGAAGTCTCTGGAGTTGTTCTTGATCCAATTGATCCCTCTCAAGTACCGCCTCCTCAAAAGGTGGAACTGATCGAAGACGGCAATACCCTAAGTGTGGATGGTGTAACGCTCAGGAAGCCTTTTGTTGAAAAGCCAACAAGCGGCGAAGATCACAACATCATCATTTATTTCCCCACAGAGGCTGGTGGTGGTGCACGAAAGCTATTCCGGAAGATTGGAAACAAGAGTTCCGACTATATACCAGAACTTAATGTGCCTAGAGTCATTACCGAACCTGGTAGCAGCTACATCTACGAGAGCTTTATGCAAGTTGACAATGCGGAAGATGTAAAGGCCTACACTGTTGGTTCAAACTATTGTCACGCCGAGACACGAAAGAGCCCTGTGGTCGATGGCGTGGTACGGAGGAACACCCACGGCAAAGAGTTGCGGTATGTCACAGCTCTTGGTCCTGAGGAGAAGGAGATGGCTAGCCGAATTTCCACTGCATTTGGACAGAGAGTTTGCGGCTTTGACATGCTGCGAGCCTCAGGAAAGAGTTATGTTATCGACGTCAACGGCTGGAGTTTCGTCAAGGATAACGACGACTACTATGACCATTGTTCCAACATCCTCAAGGAACTCTTCGTTAAGGAAAAACTACGTCGTGGAGGTGTCACTCCGCCCATGCCCTCACCTGTACCATCAGATACCGATCCATTCACTAGAGCTACTAATGCGTTCAAGGATCGCGAACAGTCGAGCACGAACGGAGTCAGAACAAGTATCAACTCCATTGCAAACACCACGGATTCGCAACCGGACGACTCTTCCCGCCGTGCACCGAGTGGAACAGTTACCCCTCTTATGTCTCCAGACAGCACATTGCCTTCAAAAGCCCATAGTATGGTTACAACACCACTTGTTCCACCTACTCCTGTCGACTTCTCTTTGCCAGGAACTTCATCTGCTCCTCCCACTGAAGAAAGCGCCATCTTGGATGTTCCACCAGAAGAACAATCTACTGCACCTGAGCCTCCCCTGCCCACACATTCTTGGAAGTTGAAGGGCATGGTATCTGTGATAAGACATGCAGACCGCACTCCTAAACAAAAGTACAAGTTCACTTTCCATTCGGAACCCTTCATTGCACTTTTGAAGGGCCACCAGGAAGAAGTCTTGCTGATTGGAGAAGCTGCCCTTGGAAGTGTTGTACACGCGGTGGACGTGGCCTTCGAGCAAGGTATTGAAGATCGCGCAAAGCTTCGATCTCTTCGGAATGTTCTTGTCAAAAAGGGCAACTGGCCTGGCACCAAGATTCAGATTAAGCCTATGTTCCGGAAGAAGAAGACGGAAGAGAAGATGGAAGAAAAAACAGAAGAACCCACTATTAAGGAGGAACTGATTGTCGCGAGTGAGGAGAAGGAACGCAGCAAGGCCGAATTAGAGGCCGATCCATCGAAGGAAGAAGATGATGCCCACAAAGCTCCGAAGCGACAAGATTCCCTCTCCGGTGTGACAATGTCCAAATTCACCGCTGCTGAAGAAAGGCTAGTTCTTGACAAACTGCAGCTTATTGTCAAATGGGGAGGTGAGCCAACACATTCAGCCCGGTACCAATCTCAAGAGCTGGGTGAGAACATGCGAAACGACCTTATGCTTCTCAACAGGGACATTCTCGATGAGGTCCATGTTTTCAGCAGCTCCGAGAGGCGCGTGACCACCAGTGCCCAGATCTGGGCTGCCTCATTTTTGGGTAAAAAGGACATTCCCGAGGATTTTATCACGATCCGTAAAGACTTGCTGGATGATTCTAATGCCGCCAAAGATGAGATGGATAAGGTCAAGAAGAAGCTTAAAGGCCTGCTCCGTAAGGGCAATGAGCGTCCTGCGCAGTTTACCTGGCCTGAAAACATGCCCGAGCCGTCCGAGGTGCAGACCAGAGTGGTGCAGCTGATGAACTTTCACCGGCGCGTGATGCAGTACAACTACAGCAAGCTTTACAGCGGTGCCGTCACATCGCTCAATGCCATCTCAAACCCAAGTACTGAGAAGTTATCGGGAGAAAACTCGAGCTCTTCTATCGCGTCATCACTTTCGCAAGCAAATACCCTCAATCAGATCCAGGCACGGTGGTGCTGCGGCGAAGACGCCGAGCTTTTCCGAGAGCGTTGGGAGAAGCTGTTTCAGGAGTTCTGTGATGGCGATAAGGTTGATCCAAGCAAGATATCCGAGCTCTACGACACGATGAAGTTTGATGCACTGCACAATCGTCAGTTCCTCGAATGGGTATACACACCACCTAACCACATGCTGGACGAATATTCCGCCGTCGGGCCTAGCAGCACACCCAATGGTGCCAACGGTACCAAGGAAGGCAAATCCAAAGACTCAGAAGAGGGCAAGTCGTCTGATGACAAAACTGAGAAGAGTCAAAACCCTTCTCCCGAGGGCTCAGACAAAGTGGACGTAGGAAGCCGATCTGCCTCTGTCAAGAAACTCTTTAGAAGGCGATCATTCCTCAACAACTTGCGCCATTTCCACGAAGAGGCACCCCCAGAACAATATTTCCGGCTTTACAAGGGCACTAATCAGACTACATCTACGACAGATGCGCGAAACGAGCCTTTGCAGGAACTTTACCGGCTTGCCAAGGTTTTGTTCGATTTTATCTGCCCTCAGGAGTATGGTATCTCAGATAGCGAGAAACTTGAGATTGGTCTGCTCACGTCTTTGCCTCTACTCAAGGAGATTGTGCAAGATCTGGAGGAGATGCAAGCGTCTGACGATGCCAAGTCCTTCTTCTATTTCACCAAAGAATCTCACATTTACACATTACTCAACTGTATCATCGAAGGAGGCGTAGAGACAAAGATTAAGCGCAGCACCATTCCCGAGCTTGACTATCTTTCACAGATATGCTTCGAGCTTTACGAAGCAGAGATGAAGACAGCCAGTGATGGATCGTCACCTCATAACGCGCCTACTTTCACTTACAGCATCCGTATTACTATCAGCCCCGGATGCCACGTTTTCGACCCTTTGCATGTACAACTCGATAGTCGACATTGCATCGGATGTGCCCCCAGGCGAAGTTTGACACCGCACGCGGACTGGTTGCAGGTCATCAAAACACTACGAGCTAAATTTAACCAGTATGGATCCCCCCTCTAACCTTCTCAAATCATTCTCAAGCCCGTACTAACATTTTTTGTGCAGGGTCAAGCTACCAAAGACATTCTTGGCAGTCAACTTGTCTGACGCCTTTACCTTTGAGGATCTCGAGCGTCAAGGTAGCGATACCGATGTGCTGGAAATGAAGAGCGCGGCATCCAGAAAACAGGCCAATCAGCCCAAGGCCTCTGAAGAGGAGGGTGAGGAAGCTCTCGCGACTGGGGCTGGCGAGGTAATGATCTCATAGATCAGGGAGAAACCTCGAAGAAAGAGAGCAAGACAATAGTCAGAGCGAAAAGAATTCCCAAAGCTCAAAGTCCAATCGGAAGCCTGCCAGACATACAATTGACCATGTATCGAATCATGGATTCATCAAGGCGTGCTAGTTCGCAACCATTCATGCTGATTAATGACTGGGCGGTTTTTATTTTGTCAATGCATTGTATTACGGCGCATAGATGTTAGAATTGATGCACATAATAGAAGCGGCCAATCAAGAAACTTGCTTACTTGGATATATGTGTAATCAAAAAGCTAAGAGAATTCCAACAGCAAGAAACTCATGCCCAAGCAAGACCTTCATAACTCAGAATCAAGAAGGCAAAGACGTTTACAATGTATAAAAAAAAATCTGTCTCATCAACTAATATCTGTCACACAATTTTTTCGTCTATATGCATGTCGCCTTATCTTCCTCCATACAGGGTTTCCGGGGTCTTTACATGAGGCTCGTCCCGATAGACTCGTGTGCGATGACCACATGAGAATTCTTGGCATGACAAGTATTCTCTTTTCTCCGAGGCTAAATACAGCAGCCTATAATATTCCCTGCTCGAGAGAAGCCATCTGTGCAAGATCGGTGTGGCATTGGTAAAGGGCTCAAACTTGCGAGCCTACATAGAAACCCAGCATCTGAGTTGGCATCGTTAAAGCGATCGCCAGTGAACTTTCCTTGTCCTGAAACTCGCTCCGGACTCGTGGGTATAGTATCATTCGACTTCAGCCAAGGGTGGATTGGGTAGCGATGGGCAAGTGTACATAAGTACAGTTCTGTATTCCGTAGATATGATGTTATTAACTCAAAACCTAGTGCAGGGAATCTGCTACACAATACGTCAACGATTAAACTTTCATGCCGCCCACACCAAACACACAGGGTCCACGGTTCATTAGTAGTTCAGAGAATTCGATTTGTATTCTGGAATATGTGGGTTGGCCGGTAGGATCTCTTGGTGGTCTGTTGGGTAATATCGTTCGCCTGATACATGAATCCTTGCTCGCCAGTCGCTTGGGAAGCTGCCAATCCAATAATTTGAAGCAAGGACAAGCTCTCAGCGAGCAAAGCAGCATCAACGCCAAGTTGGGACCCGTAATGAGCCAATGTGAGGCATTCAGACCTTCCATTTCAAAACATATCGGCCACTAGTAAGGCAAGGCGGCTGCGAAATGTATGGATCTGAGCTTCGTCGTCATGGGTGGAGGCAGAAAGAACAAGGGTCACACTTCTAGAGAGCGACGTCACTTGAAGGGTTTAAGGTAGCGGGTTGAGATCTGAATGCGGACGACAGCGCGATATATCTGCGAAAGAGGACAAGGCAGGCATTTGCGAATGGGGAAATATGATGGATGCCGGCATACCACTAAATGCACTAGGTAGGTGTCAACTGCGCTTCCAGACAAGAGAATCGACTGTGTTGACACCAGCATGCCCTGATTACACTTTGAGCGCGTATAGTATTCAAAAACGGTATAATCGAAATGAAGCTTCCTTGTTGATTTGACAGGGGTTTGAAACGAGGCGATGCTTTCGTTTTTCTTTCCTTTTTTCTTTCTTTTTTTAAAACCAAACGTAAACGTGCTAGAAGGAACAATGGTAAGTAAACGGTCTTATTAACAAACGCAATGACTTTCTGGGTTGGCGGTCTTGATTTCGGGCTCGTAACAACTAGGTACTGTAACGACGTATTAGATTGAAGTTTATGCAATCATGACACTTAACTGTCAGTCGCGGATCTTGGCTTGCGAGAACAGGGGTTATGGACGGGTGGCTGACCCGGAGTGTGGCAGACTGCAGAGTGCCTTGCAGCATCGGTAGCTGGGGGGTGGTTGATAGGGACATATTCTCGCGAGGACAGGTTGAGCGTTGAGGGGAGACAGTTGACATGCCGGGACTGCCAGAACAAGCCAGCGACATGCTGCTGCGGATCGTTCAGGGGCCATCCGGAAGGGTCGCATGGCTTTCAAGTCAGCAGATTTGACGATGAGAGAAGAGGAACTTGGATTTAGAGTTGGTAGGGTATATTGATAGGTCGATTCTCTCTCCATGACAAGGACGAGGGTTGGTGTAAAGGTTTTCGGGGAACCAGCAAACCGGATAATTAAGGATGGTAATCCGGCGGGTAGAAGCCGTCTATACATATGTATAGGAGAAGGCCAGGCTGCCTGCCACGTTGTCATTTTTTTCGATGAAGCAAGGTATTTGCTGCAGGCACTTCCCTGCATCGTGATAGCCGAAAGTGAGCCCATTGGTAACTGTTGTACTGAAACCGTAACTGTGACTGTAGAGTTGGGCATCTGTCTGCTAGTCTGCTAGTCTGCTTATGGATCGATTTAGCAGTAAGAAAAAGATGGTGTTGAAGAATTGGTAATTAGAGCTAAGGGGTTGTAGGCGAAATTCTTCGACAGGGTCTTGAGAACGTACCTACCTCATTCAGAGTTTAAAAGTTTCCGTGTAAGCGGAGATGGAAGGGAGGGAAGGTGGAGGTGGAGAAGTTGAAGTTGGGTGCAATGGGTGGAAAGATGGGAAAGTGGAGGGAGGGGCAGTCACAAATCGAAAGAGGAAGTAGGTCCAGACGACATCCATCCTCTTGCCTCGGTGCATCTCGCTGAAACGGGCTTAATTAGTAGAATCAGACCACAAGGGGAGCAAAAAAAAGAGAAAGAGATGAGGAAAGATCAAAACTTGGGCGAGAAAACAAGACTAGCGGTGCGGCTCCAAACGGCCAAATGCACATGGCTATCCGTGGAGTAAACGAATGAATTCGGCGGTGCCTTACTAACAAAGTAAGCATCGACATTGAAGCAACAAACACAAGGCCATACATAGGTACATACAAACAACCAGGCGAATATAACCTACCAACTAACGGAACGGAACTGACCAACTCCCGTCAAGATGAGCCGAAGTGGTCGGTGAGGCTCAACAGAGACATCCAACGTCGTTATCAATTCGTCATGGGGGTCTTCAAGTTGCAAGGATGAGAAACTGCTGATCACAGGGCGAATTTGCCGATTTCGACAATCACCCGATGGGTTTCTGCACCTCAGAGCCCATGCCCAAGCAAACTATGGACTGTTGAGAAGGAGTCTAGGGAGTTTCTGCAACTAACTCGTTAGGGACTGGATCAAACAGATTGTCTATCCCAGCGGTCATTGGCTCATATTCATATAGGTGTTTGGTTGCGTTTCGGCGTCTGGGTCAATTGAATGTATGGCGTTTGAGCTATAGCCCCGCTGTGAGAACACACAGAAAACAGCAAGACCAGATCACATCTCGCTTTTGAACGCGGGAACGGGAGACGGCAAAGAGTAAAGCGGGTATGATCTGTAGGATGAGAATATCAGCTGTTGATTTGATGTCCGACTGCATACGGCTGCCGAGGTCAAGCTGCTCCCCTGTCGATCCAAAGCCCTATTCCATCATCTCACTGGGGACTGAACTAGCTGCCTGGTTGGAAGCACGAATCAGAATACAAGTTTCGTCTGAATAATTCGGGTCTATCCGGGCAATTCTGTGGCTTACGATGATGGTGGCATGATTCTAGTCCATTTGTAGAAGACGCAGAGGGGTGAGGATGGCATTGCGAGGCATTGGATGCTTGAGTTCCGAGGCCAATTCTGTGCTTTAATCAATACTGGTTTTATGGTGAATGTTGGTAGATGGACGAGTCATCTGGGGCAGAACCAAAACCAACGGCACAAGCTACGATCTCTCCTAATCAGGTCCTTTTCTTTTTTTCGTTTTGCTTGGATGGCTGGTTTATTCTCCGAAACCCGCTTACCAAACGCGGTACGTAAGTGAAGATCTGCTGGTGCTGTATTTGAAGTCGTCGCTTACACTGCTTTACGTGGATTAGGTATTTGAATTCAAATATGACGAGTAGAGCATATTGAAACGCCAGAGCACCTTTGTTTGGTTAATACACCATCTTGGCATTCAAGAAGAAAAAAAAGTTTGTCCGATCTCATGTTTGACTCGGCACTCTTCCACCAAGCACTAACCTTGAAATGCTGTCTGCCGGCTCACACCTCTTGAGCATACATCACGAACTGAGTGAGACTTGGTGTCAGTTACCTGTGACCTCACTACACAGTATATGCCTCGGCACGCCCAGTCTGGCACTCGCCGGGCCAATCTTCTGAAGCTAGGCTAAGATTTTAGGTTTATCTGCCGCACTCTCCTCCTCGGTAATGATTCCGTGAGGACTGGTTTAAAATACCTACAGTAAGCCACATGGCGCCTATTCACAAGCATTCTTGCTTTCCCATTTGCATTCACTACGATGCACCCTTGTCTAACCCCTACTCTGGTCGTCTCCACCCTCATAATCCTGGCGCAGCTGGGCTGCCCCGAGAACCAGGACACGGGGGCCAGTCAGCGGAGCCCTGTCATGAAAGCGATTTCTGTTGGTGGACTGTTAGGCATTTAGCTTCTTCTGTCCGTTGTGACACTCACATATTCATTCAGGTTTGGGGTTTGGGTCTCTGCATCCAAAGGCCTAAAGGTTTCAAAAGTGCCTTCTATCTTAACCTTTAACTTTGGCCTTACCAATCACTTACCACACCTCGCCTCCTCCTCACTTACCTCATCCATTTGTCATTCTCGTCCTCGCAATCTATTCCTTTGCTGTTCATCATCATCTAATGTTAGTACGGTACAGTACCCCAGTAGGTCTCGCTGCCGTTGAGATCTATTCGGTTTCGTTCCCCCATTCCCAGAGCAGTAATTGGCCGTATCTAGCGCGATCAAACAACCACCTAACGTAAGTCCTAAAGCGAGGTACCTGCGTCAGTGGATACAAACTTCCACCCAATCCTTTCTAATTAGTATTACTTACATACCTGCCTGTCTGCACCTCAATTGCTTGTGCCTTTTTCCCAGTCTGATCCCCAACCCAAACCGTTTACATATACCAAGATATACACCCTCTCTTGTACCACCCCTTCCCTTCCTCCCCC
>JAJJWN010000285.1:0-20397 GCA_021655885.1 Fusarium abutilonis
AGATAGGTAGGTAGGTAGGTAGGTAGATAATATGAAAGCATTGTTCTAGTGGGCAGCTAGAGACCGCTGTCTCAACAAATGATTGCTCTCAAAAACGATATACAAAGACTTGGGAATTTATCAGCAATATTTCGCCATAATTTCTTCTTATTAGAGACGTGTTTATCGCTCTTATTGCTTGGAGCGGCGGACTCGAGCGGCTGTTCCAAGCTCCGGCCACTCCGGGATCTGCTCTTGACAATCCTACCCTACCAAGCCTGCTACGATCACCTTATATCAGCTATTATTGTATCAATATAATTGAGCCGATTCTTACATGCATCTCCCAGATCAACTCTTTTGCGTTGGCATGATGGGACATTGTATGGATATCGTGCATAGTAGTAAGGCGTTTTGTGTATTGCATTCAGTTGTATAACCGGAGTAACAAGCTATAAACGTTTGTTTATCGAAACAGAGATGGAAATAATGCTTTGGATGTCTTCATAAGCTTTGATTTATGTCAAACTATCACAATCACAGGCTTTCAAAAAGCCACAATCAAGACTCGCGAAGAAGTAGTAGGAATTTGACGGGATTGAGGTAATTAGCCTTGCTTATAAGGAATGACTTCCACATCTTATATCTTGGCCATGGTAAAGATGCGGATAACATACATGTCTGAATGAATGTTGTAGTAAGAACCCAGATCGTAAATGTTGAAAGATTCAAGAGAGACATTGCCAATGATGCAAGTACGTCCAAGAATGATCTGGTCCATCATGACAGGAACAACCATCAACATAAAATTGCCAAAAGTAACACAGGGTGCCAGGGCTGCCCAACAAGTGGCCCGATCAAGGTGAGGCGTCCCAGTCGACGACATGGATATGTCCTTTGAGTACGAACAAAAGTCAGTATAGACGCTCCCTGTGTTGTATGCGGTGACACACCTAAACTGGTGAATGGCCTACTCCGTGTGCGTGATGGGTTCCATGTGCCTGGTGAGTGACATGTGCCTGGTAAGGACCCTGTGCCTGGTAAGGACCCTGTGCCTGGTGAGCTCCGTGTGCCTGGTGAGCTCCGTGTGCCTGGTGAGCTCCGTGTGCCTGGTGAGCTCCGTGTGCATGATGAGGAACATGCGCCTTGTGAGCTCCATGCATCTGGGGAGCTCCATTTGCCGTGGCAGCAGCTTCTCCCTGCCTCGCCATTTGATATACTTGTTCGGACATCGGTGTCATTCTGCCCTGCCAGTCCGCATATTTCTTCAGGTTGTCGTGGACTTTCTTCGCCTGGAAGTGGTGATAAATCCACAAAGGAAACAGACCAATCGAATAAAGCTTGACCAATATGTGGGCGTCATCAATGTTTTTACTTTTCACTAGATTGTTACGATAATTCGCGCCTGGGATAGAGTCAAACAGAGCGGAGTGAAGGAAATTCCGTGCATCGTTGTTCAAGTTGTAGAATTGTTGGAGAACGTTGGGTTCAGGTACTGGGGCGGCGAGGCCGAGGACGAAGGGGCAAAGCAAGTAAGAGGGCTTCATGGTTGCGAAAGCGCTGAAGTCTTTGGTGTGCGATGTTGGGAGTGGAAGCAGATGCCTTGACGAATGCTGCGAGAATTCGAGGGCTTCTTATACCTGCCGAGTGCCAAACGAGCATCCTGCAAAATACACCTGTGGCGTAATGCGAGGCCATGACACTCGCGACGCTCTATTATGCTTAATTCAAGGGAGAAAGCATAAAAAGGTCAGGCGCATTACTTGAGTGACCAGCCCCCAGATTCTTCGGTTTGGCAGCTGCTGCGGAAGCATCTACTAGTTAGTTGAATGAAGGATGCCCATCTTTTGCTGAAGGCTGGGACGTGTAGTTTTGGCCGAGGCAGATGGTAAAGTTGGTAGTCAAAGCCGCCTACAAACGTACGATCATCGAAAGCAATGACGAGGAGGCATCTTTCGGCTCCACCTCTTTAACTTAGAATGAGACCATGGTAGAAGCATAATTAAGCATAAAAGAAGAATGAGGAGAAAGGTGGATGATGATGACCAATAGCGAGCCCAACAAGATGAGTAGCTTGGCTCTGTGAGAGAGCCTGGGATAATCTCATCATGTCCATCAGTAGAAGGCGAGGTAGCTAACTGAACCAAGTCCTTACGGAAGTTCATAGCTCTGGCCTTGGGAACATTAATGAAAATTAAGTATATAGACATCCCTTATTTGATAACTGCCATGGACGACGACGGGACATACCGTACCTGGCGGCTTCGTGCCCCCCCGTCTAAAAGAAATCCCATTTCATTCATCTTTTTGTCCGTCGCATTGGGTGATACGATCAACTGGTTGCGTGGCAACAGAGGAGGTTGGTCCAAATGGCGAGGACGAGGGCAATGAGGGAAAAGAACTAGGGAACCTTTGTCTCTGCATATGAGCAGAGTAAAAGTTTTGGAGAGATGTTGAGAGTAAGTCATATACTTGAACAAGGTCAAGAACGCTGTTGGAACTCGACTACTTTTTCTGCTTTGAAATGTCCCTTTTTAAATATACTACACTACAACATATCATGCTTAATTCAGAGGAAAACGTTTAAACTGACTAGGTGCATGCCACTCTTCTAGGTAGATGTGACTCATCCAAAACGTTGTCAACATTCCGGCCCGTATAATTTCTGGCCTTTTTAAAGTTATATCTTGCTGGCAAAGGAAAAGCCATGTATGCACTTTAATACAAGGTTAATAGAGGGGTTACCATCTACTTTATCCAGTTATAAACTCTGATACATACGTTCTTGTATTGACTGGTCAGGTATAATGCCTCTTGTTGCAAGAAAACTGCTATGTGATAACTAGGTCTGATCTCGGCCTGAAGGATACATTGTAGTAAAATGGCGTCCCAAGTTGGTACAAGTACATGGTATCACTAAGTGTGTATACCCCATCATAGTCGATGAATGCAATTGTAGACCTTCAATTGGAGTCGAGACAGCCAAATAAAGTGAGCCTTTAGGGACAATCAACCCACTAGCCTTTGGGAACACTGAGCGGCTGTAGATAATGACTAGTACAAGTTTATGCTGAGGCTACCTACAAGGCACAGGCCGTAACCATTAGGGTCAGAGCATCTTCGCCCAAGGGACTTGGACTCTAATCGACCCTCCTTGACAGCATCGCCTTTTTTGAAGGAGGCGCCGGCCTCAAAGGCAGCCTGGAGGGCGGGGTCTGAAGCGTCGAGGATGTCGCCCACAATACCGCCGAGAGAGGTCGGAAGCTGGCCTTGGGAGCGGCTGAAGGGAGAGTGAAGAGAGAAAGGAACTAATTCAACTTGTATGACAGCCCTGGTTTCTTGCCATGGGTGGATTGGAGCGCATCTGGAAGAAGGATCATGCATAGTATTCCTTCACAAACTGACAGGCTGTAGAGTCATTAGCTTCCTGTTGGACTTCATGGTGAGTTCCATGCACGAGCCAAACCGGAGCGTTAAAAGGATAGCCAAAAAGTCATTTGTACATTAACTCCTTGACACGTTCCCAATCGACTTAATTGAAAACCTTCAATGCTAAACGTTGAAACCAAATATTGCTTATCCTATAAGCTTAAAGCCAATTCTACCCATATACCCGTATACCAGTAGACCGTGACGCCATAGCCAAGTTACAACTGAGAGCCGTCGAACTTACGACTTGAAAATATCGAAAGAATCCGCACAAAGAGTTGAAAATGGAATGTATGTCTCGTTCTTGTAATCAGTCAAGACACCACCGAGCTTATCCTCTTCACTCCCTGAATCTGGGTATACCGTCTTGTACACCCACTTGCGTCCATCAATGAGCTTCTCAGTGATGGGCTCATCGGCTTTGGTAGTCTGGAAGGACGCTTCAAGCAGGGGCAGCGTCCAGGGGTGGAACCAGTACTTTTTAAAGTCAGAGACGAGGTTCCTCTTGCTGCAGGTGGCATGGTAAAAGGGAAAGATAGTGCGTGTCGCGACGTTTGTGTGGATCTTGAGACTGCCGATCCATTCACGGGCGGTCATGACGGCTTGTTGGTCAGGGAGCGACTTGAAGATTCGGACTAGAGACTGGTACACATTGGTTGGCATCTGGATCGGGTACGGCCTGAAGTTGTTGCCTTGATCGAACAGGTCATTGGACACGGTCGCCGTATTATCTGTGTTGTTGAACTGAAGCTTCTTCATCCACTTGTGAGCGAAGCATCCGGTCTGCACAAAGGCAGACTCATAGTCGATGGCGACATGGTGCTCGGTAATGTTATCTTTTGTCTGCGTGCTGCTTTCACCCAATTGTTCAAATTCCATCGCCTCTTTCTTCATCTGCTCGGCGCGGGATAGCTCCTGACGGGCATAGAGTCTAGCGAGGTAGATCTGGTCCGAAGTCTTGTACTTGAAGTTGGCATCGAATGTCTCCTCTAAGCTGGCGATACCGGCGTTGATAAAGTCGCGTAAATCGCCTACTGGTCCGATGACTGACCCCGAGTTAAAGAACTTAGCGTCATGGTATGTGACGTCTCCGCTGCCCGACTTTGGTCCGTAAACGTTCTTCGAGAGATGTGATGCGGGGATCTTGTTGCACTGTGCCTCGTTGAGCGCTGGCCAACACATCTTGTCAGCACCCCAGAACAGTGTCTGCTTCAATCCGCGCTTATGAAGTTCTTCCACAGTGATGCCGAAGCGGTCGGCCAGGCGGCGATCAGCATCAGCAGCAACCTGGAAGTAGCGTTCAATGACAACTTCGGCGGGAAGTTGAGCCATGACATCGTAACCGTCGCCAAAGAAGACGAGATCGTCGGGTTCGCCGCCGTGAGGGAGTTCATCGAGGTACTTTTTCATCGAGTAGAGCTTGGCCGTATGGGCAGCAGAAGCGTTGTATTTACCCTCTCCCTTCCATCCGACCATGTACGGGGCAGGATATCGGTTGACGAGGGCGGAGGCGACGATGGCACAGAACATGTCATTCGGGTTGGAGGCGGGCAGGAGGAAATGCAGCTGTGACGTCTTGACCGTGTTCTCCTCCTTCTTGGGCGCATGGACTGGTGTTGCTGGTGTTGCTGGTGTTGTTGGTACAGATACCAGTACCGGCGTTGTTGAAGCCCTGGTCGGTTTCGTTTCGGATGGTAGTCTATGCGGCGTAGGTGTCCACTGTGAATAACAAGGTGCCCTTGATCAGTTTCGGTTCAAGCAAACAAGACCAGTAAGAGAGAAAACTCACAGTATCTGTGTATAAGTAATATGTTTCAAAGACAATAAAGAAGACGAGTAAGCATGCAGCTACAAGAGCAGGCCGGCGGTACCGGGACTCCTTGTCTGTCATGGCAGCGATAACCATGATGAATGAAGAATCAGAACCAGAACCAACAGGATGAAACAAAAGCAAAAGATGACCAAATCAGCAAAACGCCAGAAACATGCTGTTGATGGGGCTCTTAAGGACAAATAGTAAAAAGGGGGTTAAGAAGATGGCAAGGGATAGGGGCATGGGCAGGGAGTAGAAAACCCCGCTTTGTTCATTTCAAGATCTTAGCTAAGATTTCCGCTTCATCCATTGGCTGTTGTTGCGAGTTTTTGGACTTTGGACCCCGAAAAGTCGAAACGTCTTTTTTGAGTTTGACCGTTTCAGGGGTAGGGATCATTCACGTGATCTGGTTCCTGACTAATGAATGGGCGGTTTAACAGAGGTGAAAAGGTGGAGGGAGAATCTTGGATCTTTTAGTCAATGCTGACGTTCCCGCTTTAATGCCATGATCGTCTTCCTTGGCTCTCTAATAAAATCATCTATGTATTCCTTCAAGTTTCAGGCCTTCCCCAGTATCCATCTCGGTGGATACCCTGCTGTCCGTTCCCCGAAGCTGTCTCCACAGTGGGACCGTTTCTGTCATCTTTGAACGCAAAGGACGTGTAACATGAGAAGAGATTTAATTGGGATGGTATAGAAATCGTTGACCATTGCTACCCGCTGGGACACGGACGCGGCATCCTTCCTGCGCCGGACGTTGAAACTCTAGGATGAATGGCTTGGCAGGCGATTGTTGACCAGGAGCTGGTCTTGAGTATGGCGGAGGAGGAGTTGGGTTGTTCTGGGTCGATGTTTCTACATCATGAGAGTAGGTGTTCTTTTCAGGTGATGTCGAGTGGTATTGACTCTGCATGTTGGAAGATGGAGCTCCCGAAAGGAAGCTCTTGATGTGACTTTTGAGAAACGACATTGTTATGGAAAGAGGCTGTGTTAAGTTGCGCTTTGGTATGAAGAGTGGTATTAAGTGAAACAATTGTTTGGCTGATTCTAACAAGAAAAAATTTCTCATAAAGATTAAGACCCTTATATATCAGCAAGATTTCGTAATCTGTTGTAGCTATCTATAAATCTTACAAGATCTACACGGCCCATCGCACAATACTCCGTAGCCGGTTTAGTAATGGCTTAGCATTGCAGATCCTCGCTCGCTAAGCCTTACACTAATCATGAACCGTCCAATTATGAGGAGCCAGATGAGGCTTGGTTCAGCTTCAGCCAATGAGCTGTGTGTGCTGCGGACTTCGGACAAGGCTGACACAGAGCTTCGTGTGCATAACAGCACGACGATTTGCCTTTTGGAATTGAAAGGTGCGAATGCGATTTTGATCTTTGTTGTGGCTGAAGCCCGGAATCTCCGCTTGTCCGATCCCATGGTATATTCCGCGGAAGGGCTAGATACTGTAGTAAGACGGAATTAACTAGTCTGTCAGCAGCTCCCAATAGGTAGTTAGTTTCCCGAATGTGCTGACTGTGGTGACGACTGCGCCGGTAGCCTGAAACATAGTGCTACAGGGGGCTTTCTCTCTGAGTTCCAGACGTACATGTATTGTTCATTTCAATGAGGACTCTGAAAGGTCTCATTCCTTAACCATCATCCTTTGCTTACACACATAAGCCTTCTTTCAGAAACTCTTATTATGGTTTCCTATAAAGAAATTAAAGCTTCAAATGCCCTAGTTAACGATGCTATGGCCCCACGTATCTCTGTGTTTGTCGGCGGTACATCCGGCATCGGAAAATTCACCCTTAAAGCTTTGATTGCTACAGGCGCCAGCATGAGAATCTACCTCATCGGACGACAGGGTTCACAGCAACGCACCGAAGCTTTTATTCAGGAGCTGAATGCCATCAACCCTAAAGCTGAAGTCATCTGGGTCCAAGGCGAGGTGTCGCTTCTTGCAGAGACGAAGAGAGTATGCGACATTATCAAAAGCAAGGAGCACCATATCGATTTGTTATTTCTGACTACGGGTTATGCACCTTTCACCGCACGCAAAGAGACTAGTGAAGGCTTGGAGATCTCTCAGAGCTTGAGTTACTACTCACGAATGCTTTTTGTTCTGCATCTTCTCCCTCTTCTCAACAAAGCCGAAACCCCTAGAGTGGTCAGCGTCTTGGGCGGTGGTATTGAGCGGACAATAAACATTGACGATATCGACCTGAAGAAACCTGAAAACTTCAACATGATGAAAACGCAAATGCAATACATAAGCATGAACACCCTGTTCTTGGAGTCTTTAGCAAACCAAAATCCCGGCGTAACATTTGTTCACTCCTGGCCTGGATGGGTCAATACCGGTAACGTCAGGAGAGGGTTGGACTCCGGGACAATCTTGGCCTGGATCATTTGGCTTTTCCTCGAACCTTTGATTTCTATTTTATCATTTAACGACGACGAGGCTGGACAGAGACATTTGTTTGAAAGCACCAGCGCTGCCTTTGGCGGTCACGGTACGCCTTGGAATGGAAAGCAAGGCGTCAATTCGATGGAGAATCAGTCAAATGGATTATTCCTTGTTAATTATAAATGCGACTGTACTCCGAATGTGAAGGCTATGCTTTCACTCCGAGAGAGAGCACAGGACAAGATCTGGAATCATACTCAAGAAATTCTCAAGTTACATACAGATATGTAGATAGAAATCTCTCTGTCATGGTAGAAATAATATACTTGCTATAGTCACTAAAACATCAAGTATATAATCTAGATACAGGTAGAAGGGTAATGTATAGGAAACCAAAGTATAGTATAGTATGGCATGGTATAGTATTCTTTTTCCCGGACATATAGACAGATTACTATCTTACTCGGTTGAAGATAATATTCTCAACGTGACATATACTGACTACTTCGGGTAAGTATAGAGAAGCTTCATATTAGTCAAACGGCCCCCTTCTACAGCAAATCTACAACCCCGATTCTTGTCTTAATCTACAATGCTCACCCTCATCCACCACACCTGGATAATTAGATACCGTTTACAAAAAGTCAGCTTTCAAAAGTCAGCTTTCAAAAGTCAGTATGAAAAACACGTCAAGTGGCGTTAAAAGTGGTCGATAACCTTTTATTTCAAGTAGACATCTCTCGAGCTGTCCAAGTAAGAAACAATTGGCCGATCACAAAGCCAGATGGTGGCCACCAGCTCACCGCAAACAATCTTGAATGTCGTTTCAGTAAAGATTTCGGTATCTCCTATGCGAATATTGCTATTCCATGTGGTGCTTGAGCGATAGATATCATTCTGGTCAGTAAGAATAGCTAATTCAGGTTTGATACCCTCTCTATCATCCCCTTTCACCAGCAGCCCTAGAGTCAATGCGAGCAAGTTTATCTGCCTTGGGGTGCTTTGAATTGCCAACTGGGCATAGAAACGATCAGTGGTCCTGTTAGGAATGATGAAGGTCAGGGCTTCAGGGGTCCAGTAGTTTGAACTTAAAACTTTGAGTACGGAAAGCGACATGCTTCCCATAGTGCAACTAAGAATAATCTTGTTTATCCTGTTTTTTCCGTAGTTAGGTGAACCGTGGTTGATCAAGTGTTGGATGTAGACATGACTCGGTTTGATGGCACGAGTAAGGTCCGTCTCTTCCTGACAGTGAAGAGTATCGCTGTCTATGCGAGCGAACTGGTCCCATGCATCTAGTCTTCCAAGCTTGATAGCATACCGATAGTCTTTAGAAGAGGGCAGGTATTCACCTGGCCCTACATCCAAAATGGCATAGTATTCATCAGGCGTCTCAGCCTCAATTAGACGTATCTGTAAGTGCAAGCCCTTGTTCGTCATCTCATACGGCATTTCGACCTCTTTAGCTACTAGGCTGCGGCAATGAGAACTTTTGAAGATTCTGGGAGAAGGTGAGAGCAGACCGTTAAAGGTGTGTGTATAGACGACGGATGTTGAACGCCACGCGAAGAGAGTGTGATCTGCCTTCTTCCTGATGATCTCTTCTTGCAGTCGTATGAAAGCATTTGCGCCTTCGCCATAGAGAAGTGGCATATTGACGTTGAAGATTCCGAGTAGGCAATAAGCCTGATCTTCAACGCGAGTGGTTTCCCGCACGGAAGCCCATGACATTTTTGTAGCTGCTGAAAAGGTCTCGAGATCTGGATTATCGAAAACCTCGCCTGAGATCCCAGTGATGTCTTTGACTTTGGCAGCCAGACTTGGGTGCTGGGGCATCACTTCCATCGTAGCCCTTGGATTTTTGCCGACATAGAATCCGTTGGCTCTGCAATCGTTGTGCATTTCTCTCGATATCTCTCCAATACATGACCAACTCTGGTCATAGAACCGACGTTTTCGAGGAGCGATAAGTTCCTGCAACGTCCAACCACGGCTGAACCAGCGTGCTCTCTCAAAAGATTCATCGAAAGGATCGTCTTTATCTACATCCTCAAGGTAGATGTAGCAAATAGTTGAGTTCTTATACCATGAAAACATCGAGTTGATGGCTTCTGAAAGCTCTGCGCTACTTGATTTGTCGATGCAACAGGTGTCCACCCAACAATAGTTCAATCCGTCTTGCTGGGCTTGTTTAGCGCAGAGTTCAATCTTTTTGTAGCCCTTCTTGAGCTTGATATCGGGAGTAGGGTTGTTCATCTCTTGGAAGGTCACCTCATCTTGAGTACGACCCCATGTATGCGACAAAATTGCATATGTGGGGATGTCGCTGTAGAATTCTTGGAGCTTGAAGGTCGACACGTCGATTAGATACATAGATGTGTTAGGGTAGATAAACCTGTGAGGTGACAAGAGGGAAAAAGAAATGAGGGGCTTTGGCTTGATTATAACTACAGTAGCTATTGTCTGTCTAACGAGAGGGGCACAGTCTGGGCTGTGTTAGCTGGCTGTAAGGCTGACAATGAGGCAGACGGAGCTTTATTTGAGTCACCGAATGTACACAATACCTTTGACATTGATTCTTCCCATATCTCTCAGTAGTGAAGTCTGATGTTATGACCTAGCCAAAGGGTGCTAGTGCTTATTCACTTCGCTGGCATGTTTCTAGCAATCGAATTGTAAGATTGTCATCATCCCCCCCCAATTACAAATAGTCCCGAGGTGACCTCAATTATTAGCCTACAAGCCAGATATCCCATTATACACCTCCTTATAAAATGGCATCCGAGCAAGAAAACATCTCACAGTCTCAAAGCAAGAGCCTGCCATTTCCCGAATACTTCTCCGCACTCGCCGCCAATTATGCCCAGCAAACCGGAAACAGCACACGCCGTATCTTTGAGCTGTCTTTTTGACGATATCCAAGCCACAAGCCCTTTCACTAAGGACTCCGTGGTTCATGACAATGCTGCCGGTCCAGGAACAGCAACTTCAGTCATCGTGGAAAAGCTCTCAGCTGACGAGCTTCCCAATATTCTAGTGACAGACAATGTCCCTTTAATGGTCCAAGGTGCCAAAGACACCCTGGCGTCTTGGCCCCAGATCGAGACAAGAGTACTGGACTCGCTCAACTAGACTATACGAATCTTGTAGCCCTCTTCTGATCCAAGATATTCCTCACAGGGTATCTTCTGCTTCAGCTCTGAACCACCTGGTATCAACGGCGCCTTGTGCTGATCACCTTCATCATACCACACTCCTACAAGCCCACAGCGCTCGTAGGTTCCATCCTTTCCTGCCAGGGGCCTAAGGATCAAGTATGTATCAGAGACAGGCCTGTTTTCAAATCCTCCGGTATAATCGCTCAATAATGCCAGTGCATAGTATTCACCAAATCCCGCATCTTCCACGTCGAACCGGATCAAACTGCCCGCCTGGTCCATTCTTTTTTGTCCTTGACTCAACTCGTCTTGACCTAATGCCATGAAGATTCCGTTTTGAGTGATGTTCACACGACTGACTTGGCCCTTAACCACAAGGTGCCCTCCCGAGACGGCGCCTGTGGGATCCGCGCCCTCTGGGGTAGTTGATGCTGCAAGAATTTGTGTTTTGAAAACGAAGTCCCCATAAATAGTCAACCAGTACACTGTGGTGTCTATCGATGCCCATGACCAACTCGGAGCTCTGTAGGGTTGTCTCGGTTTCGAAAGAGTACTAGAAAACCAGGCAAGTTGTCGAACAATATTGCCATTGTTCCAAATACCCGCGAGGTAGACTGTGCTATCAAAATGCGGCTGAAGCCACTTTGCGATGCCAGACAAAGCCGGAAGCCGATCACTCATCTTGGTCAAATTGCGGGTGGTGTAATTGGTGACAATCTCTGTCCATAGAAGGTGTTGGCGAAGATTCATCTGCAGCTCACTTTCTGCGGTCACGTTCCTCTTCTGCAAAGACGTCGCGTTATTGAGAGCCTCTGCGAAATGTGCTTTGCCTTTGTATCGCATGCAGTCTAAGAGACCATAAGGAAGTGTCTCGCACGCGCAAAGCTGATCACACTCCCAGAAAATCTGGTTTCTTGCAAAGTGAATCGTTCTCCTTGCCATCAGCCACTCTTGTTCTACCCAAGCTCGCTAGTTGTTGGTCAGTTTGGCTGTAAAAATGCAACAAAGATTAAGCATACTGACAGTTTGAAGTGGCGACCGTTGGATATCGCGAAGAAATAGGTTTCGGTCAACGTATGATTCAACACGACCCTCGCATGAGTATTGTGCAACACATTGGCCGTGGAGTCCCTCTCGTTTGAAAAACAAGCCTCCGTTACTGTCTCTAGAAGCTGCCGCTGCAATATTGCACACTGCGTTGGAGTAGACTTTGTGCATTAGCGCTGCTTCTCTGCACCAGTCTTGATGATCGTCTTGCACGATACAAAGACTGTCGATCCATAGGTAACGATAGCCCAGCTTCCGTGTTGCAGTTACAGCTTGTTCAAAAGTTGCTGACAGACCATATATGCCCGTGTATAGATCGTGTAGGTTGTCTTTGAGAGCGCGGATATGCTTGCCCTTACCCCAGCAGTGACTCAAGGTGACGTAGGAACTAATTGGTTTGTCTGATGATGTTTCAATGAGTCTGGGGGCGCTTTTTGACTCCCGATGTCCCAAGTCGAGCAGTCGTGTGGGATACCATGGTGTAGCATCTTGAGCTCGGATACCGCAGTCATGTTTATCCAGACACGCACTGACCCACTGCCTTATCAGAGTCCATGTAGCTTCTGAACCAGTTGAAGAACCCAAGATATCTAACAGGTCTAACCGGGAACCTACAGCGCCATTGATGGCATCTGTCTGGACAATTTCGATATCGTTTGAAATAGGGAGCGGACCGTCAAACCCTATGAAGCTCACATTTGTTTCTAGATTGATGACAGGACGTGTTTTGTTATAGTATGTCACCAAAATTGACCATTTCAGAAAAGCATCTGGGTTCTCATCCGAGACTCTTTCAATGTGCTCAGCTACCCCCGGAGAAAGCGTGTCTTGCAACAACGTACACAAGTTACAGCCTTGCTCCACTGCGAGGAGCCAGTCTTTATAGGTATAGTGATGATTCTTATCGTATCGACCGGGAGACTGATTCTTATTCTTGGCTGATGTCCAGTCGAGGGACTCTTTGCATGTGTCGCAGAGATTCATGGTGTGCTCCCGGAGGTTGTGGTCTGACAAGCTGAACCCAACTTTGGCGTCTCAGAATTCCAAATGCCTATGTGTGGTTAGTCAGCACTGAGACAGACATGGGTAGGTATGGAATCTCGTCATGATATGAGAAGGTTGAAATTATATTGACAAAAAGAATGAATTTTATATTCAATACGTATAGATACATGCGACTATCGAAGTCAATATCAGCCAAGTTAGGACATTGCATTGTAAAATTAACGTGTAATGCAACGCAGCAATTATATAGGATAGTGAGCAGATATATATGAGAGCGCGATTCGATATTTGTATCTCGTGCTGGGGTACTATGAAAAGACGTAGCTATGCCACATTCTAAATCTGTGAATAACTACATCCCAAACGGTGAAAGGCGATCCGAATATCCCCAGTATAATAAAGACCTATCAGTCTATGAATCTGGGCCTTGGTGACCATAATGAGATGGCCAGTAGCCCCTAGATAAGATTAGAAATCCCATCGGCGGATATCCTATCGTCAATCCACGAGAATTAATAGGCAGAACCTCTCTGCCGGGGAATTTATAAAGAGTACTTTAATCCCAAGAGCTTATTAAAGAGTATAGATACCTTTTCGGAAATAGAGATGTAACCTTTATTATAGTTTATTAGAAACTACTACATTTCTATCTTACTAGTAAGGGCCTTTTCTTATAATACCTAAGATTAAATTCTTAAAATATTTATAATATAGTTAAACTTTATAGTAGTAAACTACTAATTTGACAAAGACGTAAAATAGTGCGAATAGCCTGTGTTACTACCGAGCTACTTAATGCAGGCTAACTGATATTTATCAATAGGAAGTGAATATTATCCGGGATAGACTGAATGATTATTAACCTCTTTAGACCATATTATATTTCAACACAAAGGGAAGTTTGTTTAGCATATACAAAGAACGTGCCAGGATCTAGCCTTGCGCAAGTTTGAGTTAGCGTTTTGAATAAAGACATTTTACCACATTGCCTACAAACGAAAAGTTCAGAGATTGAGAATGCCAGGACGTATGTTTGATAACTGTTGCAGCTCTTTTATAGTAAATTTAAATTCTTTCCTGACAATGAAAAGCAAAAGCTTTAGTCCTTTCCTATGGTTCCTTAGAAGGTGTAAGAAATCAAGGTGCTCAAATGAGTAAACCATCAATTATTAGGATTTATAACTGAAACATTGTAACGCCCATAATATGCAGTATCTAGGTGGCGTTCGAATACTATTATAAATAAATAATAATGCCTCATCACTACTCTCGCTTCTCTTTTGAAGCCTCTTTTCGCTGCTGGTTGGCCATGCGATAGACCGTCTCAACATTTTCGCCGGCTCTGATGCCATTTATCAGAGCAATCGCATCGTCTCATTCTCCCTCGTACAATACTTCAGAGATAACTCTATGCATCTCTATCTTTTCCTTCATCGCCTTGATTCTTTCGCCTATGATATGCATCTCCCCGTCTGGACAATGCTGCGAGCGTTGTTTTTCTATCTTGTGTGAAGGCATGCCCGACCTGGTGTAGTGTTTGCGGTTGTGCTGTTAGTTCGTAAGTAAGATGAAAGGAGCAATTCAGGTGTGGCCTGGAATAGTACATAACAAATTCGTCGAGTTCTAGCAGAGGGTGCCATCTTTCAAACTTTTCTCACTTGTGTTTGAGATTGCTGTGGCGGTGATGTGCGAAACAGCAGTTGACGTGGGGGGTTTTGATGTGGGCAAGCACAAGACTTGAATAGAAGTTGGGCCGAGGATGCAGTAGCTTGACGTAATGACAGAGATGTTGCTACAGCCTGATGTGACAGCAGATGGTAATGATTTGTTTGTTGTAGAGGAGGAAGAAAAACAGTAAATGAGTTGAGATGAAGGAGTAGTAACAGAGGTAACGAATGGTTATGAACAAGACAAAGTAGGATAGCTTCTGGGTCCAGTTGCGTAGAGAGTGTGTATGGATTCTACATTTAATGCCCGGCTGGGTACGTATCTCCTGGTTTTAATAGGTTTTATTCCTCCTAATTACGGAGTAACAGTCCTGTTTGAGCGTAATTTGTACTTTGATGTGCAGAGGTGACAAGTCTACGACGGATCGAAGACAAATCTTCCACCCATCTATAGACTCTGATTTGTTCACCATTGACGGAGAATGCGCCGGAAAGTGTTTGCCAATTAGGGGCTGCGACGGTCTTTCCGAATAATCAACCAATCACTCGAGTGAACAAATAGTAAAACAGGTATGTATATTTGTTCGTTTTTTATCTCGATTTTTATATGGGAGGTCTCTAAACTACAAGATCCCGTATGGCATCTAAGTAGGACAGCTTGAGGCTGTAAGTGTCTGTTCTAAAACCTTAGGACTGGGATTTATATAAGCAGAAATTAATAGTTATATAATTAGAGACACTGTTTCCTAGTAAAGCAATATCTAAAATACTACTTAAGGCTGCTAGAAATAAGTAAAGGTAATTGCCTAATGTATATATATATTACTATAAATAATAATAATATACTATCTAGGTATATCTCTTTAGCTAGAGTAAACACCTATGTTAATAGTAATATTAAGTAAGCTCCTAATTTCTAACTGATTTATTAATAAATAAACGCTGCAAAGTTATATATGCATAAATATAATAATAGAACTTGACAACTAGTGTTTTGTTCTTTTGGCTGTTAGCTAATACCTGTACTGGACTTCATGATTATCATCCGCGCACATAACCAAGGTACGAGGAACTCGTGGTCCAATTGCAGATGTCTCATCATCAAAAGATCACGGCGTAATTGGTTTAGTGGTAAAATTCTCCGTTGCCATTCGAGCAGCGTCGGGGAGCCCTGGGTTCGATTCCCAGATTACGCATTCATAAGCATTTATCATGAATGAGATCATTTTTGGGGGCCCAGACGTAGATCTCCCTGATCATATCGTGGCGGGAGGGCTATGTTGGGTTAGCTGAGCATAACGTCTCAGAGCATCGCCGAATCATCTGCTTTTACAGCAGCAAGGATATCGGCTGCTCATTTCCCATTTTGCTGGCGCCAGGGTTTTTTTTCCCCTTTGAAGATCATTCAGCCTTGCGGTTCACTTCCGCTCTTAGAAAAGCATTCCGCAACTTGATTTTTTTTACTTGATCTTGAATATAGAGTGAGTCATGGGTAACACAACATGCCATCGCAGGTGTTATCCATGCAGGTATGTGGTAAGGTTCCATATAAATAACAACAAATACATCTTAAAGAAATAAATCACTTTCTGCATCAGGAAATAGCCGACAGATGAAGAGGGAACATGCATAAAGTGGCAGCCATTCCCGTGCCTACCGTGTAAGCGATTGGCCATGGGCTGGGAATGGGTGCGCCTCTTGAGCCCCGTAGGGCAGAGGCACATAAGTTAATTATAGCACGACTGTTAGCTGCCACCGAGTAGCTCACAGTCCATCAGCACGCCTAGCCAGCGTTTTTACCACACTCAACACTGCCACATTAATGGACCAGTTGTTGGTCGTCTCAGCCTTGCAGCCAAGACCAGACAGTACAGGGAACAAATCCTCCTGTCCCACCGCCAAGCAAGGGTTTGTCTTTCTCATTGGATACTTCACGTCTCGACTTTTCAGCTGTGCCTCACAAAACTGTCGTTGGGCTGTCCGGTGACTCCCATGACCAGCCCCTAATGGATCAAGAGGTTTAATGAATTGTTTCCAGAGACTACCTAATATGCCAAGTGTCATGGTACCTCCATCTATAAGAAGGTCTTGACCTTGGGTTAAGATCCTTGATGAAATTTTCTAAACACCATTGTCTTGATCATTCTTTCTCACGAGATTACCTGGGCCAACCACACATACAATTCTCCAATATGCAGACTAAATTCCTCACTCTTCTGGCCGCCACGGCCACTACTGCTGTCGCTTCAACAGAGCATGTCAAACGCGTCGACGTCAGCGTTGTTCACATCTACGAGACTCTCCATGTTGGCAAGCACATTCCCAACTTCTCCATCAACAAGCGCGACACCAATGCCATCTTTGCCCGTCAGAACAACGCCGAGTGCCGAAGTTCGGCCACATCTATCCTGCGCAGCATACCCACACCAGCCGCGGACCTCGAATCCTGGGCCCGCACGGCCAGGACCACTGAGCCCTGCAGTATCACCGCACCCTCCTCTGTGTCGGACGATCTGCTGAGCTACCTGACTGCCCTCAACCAATGGGCTCTTGATAGGGAGGATGAACTAGAGGAGTTTATTGACGACTGTGGCAATGGAGCCGATACCGATGATGACGTGCTGAACGCCTGCCCTACTCCCGGTACCATCTTCTTCACTGCGGCCAACAGCACAAAGACTGTTGAGCTTGAGCCTATCCTTGCTACCATGACGGGTACCCCTAATGATAATGCCGCTGCTCCTCGCGGTGCCAGCATGGCCGCTGCTCCTCGCGGTGCCAGCATGGCCGCTGCTCCTCGCGGTGCCAGCATGGCCGCTGCTGTCGCGGCCGCAATTGGTGTCGCTGGATTCATGATGGCTGCGTAATGAGGAGTTGGGCTGTGATTGATGAGGGAATGCACATTGTGTTATAGACGAAGGGAGTGTTCATTGACGCTTACATGAAGGCGGAGTGAGTTGGTTTGGGGCATGATATCCCGTGCAAAGCACTGCATTAGAATTCTATGTACATAATATTACAATTGATGTTCTCCACCAGCATGACGTTCTAGAAGCTGTTAAACCTCTTCTATTGCTCTAAAATGAAGCTATCGTTCGTTATCTTATCAATCAAGCCAAGTTTGCCTGTCATGTTTTAAACCTTGCATATTAAGCTGAATTTAGAAAAGCTGTTGCCGATCTATAGAGTTAACCTAACCAGCAGGAAAATAACATGTACAGTGGAAATGTGATTACTTCATAATAGCAAGTCTACTACCACTATTCAAGAGACACCTACAGAGTATTTACACGGCTATTTCCCGTTACATCCCGACTTCGTGAATTATCGCACGGATCCATGTTAGTCTGCCTACCTAATTAAAAGCACTGATACGTTGCAACAAAAGGGGATAAATAGCCTAGGGGTTCTTCACTCCACCGCCATCATGCATATTATTCCTTCATCTAAAAACAAGTTACTTACACCATGGGATCTGATAAAGAATGCTATTTTGTTCAGCTCTCTACTGAGTTAATCTTCCAAATTATCGATTATGTTCCTCCGTCATCGTATCTTGATCTTGCGCTCACATGCTCCACACTGCATCACCGATGTCGGCCAGTCCTAGATCACCACCTGGCAGCTCATGCGGAATACGGAATAACATCAGATCTTGAACCAGAAACTGTACCTTATCTGTTGAGAGATACGATAAAGAGCAGAATCGAAAAATGGCACGTACGAGAGTTGGAAATATGGGGTAGTCGACAAGGTTGGCAGGAATGGCGACCGTGGGCTCTGGATCTACCAGAACTGTATCATTTCGCCGAGGGAACTCCCACACAGCAAAGTTGGGACACGAGAGACATACAGATATACATCGAAAAGGCACAGCGATGGTGGGATCTCTCAGACGATGATTTCGACCAAATTCGACAAGACATCGAGTCAGGCCAAGACGGATTCCTCAAGACCCTCCTCGTCGCATCTTGTCCTCGACTACACAGCATCAGATTCGTCAAACGAGGCCAAGATCCCCATACCACCCTTCATTGGATGACAAAGGCAGTCAAATGGAGTAAAAAGAGTGGCAAATGGCCCCCGGGCTTTGAATCTCTGCACAATATCGCAGTCGGTGTCAACGCGGGCATAGCTGACAGCGACCCGGATGTCAGACGACGTGCTTTGGACTTTGCAGCGTTGTTCAATCTCCCCAACATAGAGAGTATTTACTTTAACAACCTTAGCCAGGACTGGGAGGAAGATGATGAAGATAATCCAGACGCCCCAGATCCCGAGGACAAGTACGATCTTCACCCTGGTACCTCATCCATCAAACACATCTACCTTGACGGTACATCGTATCTTACACACCAGCTTGTCGAGTGCCTGACTGGTATATCAAAGGGGCTGGTCTCATTTGCGGCACGAGGCTGCGGTGGTGGCGTATCAACACTCCAGGACATGGATACTTTCGTCAGCCTACTATCCAAGGCCAACTCACACACTCTCGAGAAAATGATCTTGTACTACCCAGGCAGTATGCACGGTTACAGATGCAGTGTCTTCCGTCCAGAAGAGGTCCAAGAAGCAGAGGTACTCAAACAAGTGACGATGGCAGCGGCTGACATTGAGCTGGATGCTTTCTACGACTCCGAGACGAATGAGGAGCCTACACCCGAAGAACTCGGCGAATACATGATGGAAGCATTTCCATCTACAATGGAAGCGTTTATGATATGGGGAGAATCAGACGAATTCGTCACAGGAGCCGATCCAGCCAGACCATCAGAACATATCGACATAGCCGTCGCTCGTGTAATCGAGTCCGGCGCATACAAGAACCTCAAAGTCGTTTACCTCGAGGACGTGGAGAGGACTCACGCGCCACGCAAGGAACTCGCTTTCCAAAAGGCCATCGCCGCGGGACGCAAGGCGGGCGTGCATGTCTCTACGCTCACAAACAAATACGACGGCGAATATTGGAGGAATTTTCCTACTGCGCCTGATCGGTTTGACCTCAAGACTGGACCATATGGTCCAAGGCCTGCATCGTGGAAACTCAACCTTTATAACGGAGAATGGGAGCCACCGGCCTGTGGAAAGTGCGACGTGTGTTTGAGGGCGTATCCTGAAGAGGTGTGGAAGAGCGTTGGTGCTTTGTAAGGGGAGATGGAGAACTGTCGTTGAGCTATGCTGGTCATTTGACACTGACGATTATAGAATTAGACTAGATTAACCATGGAATTAGAACAGCCAATCTTTTTTACAGTCTAGATACCAATAATAATGCACTTTTTTGCTCCAGATATCGATGCTCCCGAGATACGTCAAGTTCCTGAAGTCGAGCCAGCAGCCTCTGCACTGATGAGTCTTGTCCGAGGCGAATTGGACCCCCATATCGATCAGAAAGACGAGTAATTGACGCCACTATCATGATGATGCGGATGTTTAACGCTCTGTGTAGTTGGCCTTGCTTGAACGTCCGCCAAACATCTTCACTAGGCTCTATTGAGACTTCTCAACAGAAGCATAACCAAGTTACTAGAGACACGTTAGCAGCGTTCTCGACCTTTTCTCAGAAGCGTACCTTTGCGCTCAGTCATCTCCTGAATATTCCCATTTTCCCAATATAGCATCACCAAGTCGATGATCCTTCCCCCTCAGGCCGCGCGGCGCAACACGTTGCCATCACCATCATCATCTCCAAAGCCCACGCGTCCTCTCAACTCTCACCATCACTCATCCCTCACCCTCATACCCCATACCCCTCTTCCACCACCTCCCCAACCCCTTCTCCTCCATCATCCTCGCAAACTCCTTCACTGACCCCGTCTCGTCAAACCCTGATTTCACACCATCCCTTTCCCTCCTTCCCGTCCCCTCACCGGCAGCCGGTTTAGCCACACATC